>BDDA01001048.1:18730-34549 GCA_001662385.1 Chlamydomonas asymmetrica | reverse complement strand
GACATCCCTGCGCCAGGGTCATTCGTGGTGCAGCTAGGACGGGAATGGCCAAACTGCCATCCGGATTCCCCTGGCGAGTCCGGGATCACCGCAGAACACATGGCATATGTTTACGACCCGACAGGGCACCATGTCGGCTCCATCACAATCGACCGCCTGATGTACCTACATCAACAGCACGTGCATGCATTGAAAAACCTGCTCAACGCTCACGCGCTGAGCCATGGTAGCTTTGAGGCCGACCTCGCCGCCCTGCTTCGCCGCCACAACTCGCGTCCACCACCCCGTCGAGACATGCATGCGCCACCGGCAGCATCGTCCCCGTTCATACGGGACGCATTAGCTACTGCCCTCTGGTCTATCCACAAGGACCATCAAAAGGAGTTGTGCAACCTGCTGGGCACTACGCATGAGCTTTATGCCACCCCCCTCACCAATTGCATGGCACCAGGTTTTACCTACACCAGCCAATGGGAAGAGGATCAGCTCTTTGGCTCGGTGCACCTTCCACGTGTATCTAATTGGGATGTGTTGCTCACCATCACTGTCCCTAACACTAACAGCATAAAAGAAGGCACTCTCCGCTGGGCCATAGCATGCGCTGAACTCAACCGCCACCGCACAACGCCTATGATTATTTTCCTGTTCGTGCCAAAAAGGTCCAGCCACTCAAGCTATGAGCGCCTCCTTAGCCACCCGACAGTAACCACGCTGTACAACCTGGCTCCCAACACACATTTACTCCACGCTATCCCAGACTTCCACTACACCGCACACCCAGCCGAGCACCCGCAGAATAAATGGGGAGTGCACGTGCTGGCCGTGACGAACAACGCTGGCAAATCCCTCCTGGACAGGTGCCTGTCCGCGCCGTTAAGACCCCACACAACCCGCACCTGCTGGCACTCACGACGCCCCAACACACAACACGCACAGGCCACACAGCCATACACACCCTGCCAACCCAACAAAACCCTACGGAAAGCGGCCCGTATCAGCGATACTCTCACCAAACTGCCCCCAGAGAGGCACATGATGTTCCCGCTAGAACTCAACGACATGCGCACTCGTACGACCTTTGCACGCACAACTTTTTTTTTTTTTTTTTTTACTGCAACTAGGGCGCACCCCTACCTGGGAATCTACACGGATGGTAGCCGTCGTAAGCTGAACAAGACAGACACGTGCACAGGGGCGGTGTCTACGATGCTCGCACCTCGGCAAAGTATAGCATTAATCCCACGGCCTTGGGTGCCCTTCCGCGCTTGGAAGCCGGGCTGCACTGGCACAGCAGTGCTCAGGGAACTTAGGGTATGTGCTAGGGCGCCTTCCGTGGGTGGGTTTGGGTGGTTGGGGCTCGTCTCCGTCGCTCCGTGCTTGTGCGTTCCGTTTTTGTTTTGTGTGCCTCGGTGCCTCGGGCCTCCTCGCGTTGAGCCTGCTCTATCAACCGTGCGGAGCTGAGTGCCATGCTATACGCCTCAACGCACGCCTGCACGAACGAAGATGATGACGTCACTATCTACACAGACAGCCAATGCGCGATGTACCAAATCCGACGAATGCTGACTGCCCCGCAAACACTGACACGCAACAAACACGTCGCGCAACTACAAAGCATCTCTGCAGTGCTACAAAATCGAGCGGCGAAAGGCAAGCGGACAACCTTGTTAAAGTCCCGGCGCACAAAGGAATAGTAGGCAATGAAATTGCAGATGAAACTGCCAAGGCAGCAGCTGACCCCGACGCCTCGATCCCAGCGACAACGACCCCCGATCAAAATACTACTGGATTGCATTCAACACAAGCACCACACGTGATCCACGCGCAGACCCGGGAGCGGCGACCGCTCCCGACTGGTCTCACATGGCAGACAACCTAACATCAGATATTAAGAAACAGGTAATGAGCGCCACCTCAGCTGGATTCTCCGCCACAGGCGTATATGCTACGGCCTGCGCTACTGCTTGGACACAACTTAACCTGCAAGCCAGCAGTCGCTACATGAATAACTCCAACCTGCCACTGACCACACGCATGCAAATTTCTCCGTGCTCGATGGGGCCTACTACGGAACAAGAAATGTGCCTTTATGACGCGGCGACCATACCTCCCAGGCGACCCCATGGCCGCCCAGGACACACGCTGCCCACTCTGCAAGGGCGAGGAATCTGCCTCGCATATCCTCGGAGGAAACACACCCCGACATGCACAAACAGTACATCCTGCGTCATGACGGTGCAGTGGAGATGATTTACGTGAATACATTACTGACGGCGCACACGGCGGTTGCTACCTTATCATGGACGCGGGCGCACAAGACTCTCTACCCAGATGGGCCTCCGGCAAACGACTCGACAGGTGGCTTCTGCCCCATGTACCCGACCCCAAGCGACGCACAATGCGCCCTGACATCATGCTTATCCCCAGCATCCCCTGCCACCCCCGAGCAGAAGACATACCACGGACTCGATCAGCCCGAGCAACCCACACTGTTTCCATTATGGGGATTGGATACTGCAACGACACCAACCACCAGAAAACGGCCGCTAAATCTGTACAACACCAAGAACTTGCACATCTCTTGCAAGCCGCCGGCTGGCAAGTCATATACACCCCACTCCAAGCCATCAGCCTAGGAACCACAGGGACAATTCGCAAAGACTTTCACACCGGTATGCACTCCCTAGGAGTGCAAGCGCACGAGGCAGACAGCCTGTGCAGACGCCTGCACTGCCATGCAACTGATTAAACTGATGCAGCATCCCAAATTATTAGACTACGCCGTCACCTGGAGCGGAGCACGCAAAACCCCCGAAACACCCATAACCCTCCCTGATTGGTTCCAACCCAGCCCCCCCTCCGAAGGTAGCCACCAACCGTTCGCACCACATGGTGCGGGGACGGCAGGTCTCCCCAAAAAGCACCCTGGCAACGGGGTGTATTATTTATTTATTTATTTATGCACACGCGCAGGATGGGCAGGCACCCGGATAGGCTATCAGGCAGATCGGCAGTGTCAGCTAGCCGGATGTATGGGGAATGTCACCTGGCTGGGTGCGTGGGCAGGCGCCCGCATGGCCATTGTACATTGTCAGCCGAATGGGCAGAGTCAGCCGGATGGGCAGTGCAGTTGTGTCATCCAATCGGAATGCGGGTCAAAACATCCGCCCCCGTTTACACCCCTGTGTACATCAAATCGAATCGATGCGCATACGTACCGCACTTGCTGGTGGGAGTACTCAAGAGCCACAAGGCAATGGTGTCGCCCGAGTGGTGTCTTGTTTGTCCTGAACTGCTTTTGTCGATATGTCGCTTTGTGCGAGAGTGTCCTGGCAGCAACATACTGCCAACACCCCAAACCCTCGGCGGCGCGTCTGCAGCTGCGCCGTGCTGCCGCTGGCAACGTACACGCTCCTGGCACCAAGTGGCATACACGTTACCGAAACCTTGAATTTTATCGGTCCTGAAACTCCTGTTCATAGTCAGCTTTGCCGGAGCAACGTCAGGGGACGCCGTGTCAGCACCGTTGTGGCGCGGTCGTCGTCGAGCACGGAGGGTCCCTCAACGCTGCAAGCGTTTGATACCACTACATACGATGCTGAGCGACTAAATCTAGATGAGCAGGTAGGCTTCGAGGCTGTTCCTGCGTATCAAAGCCTCGCTTTTGTCGTCAGCGGTTTGCAATGGAGTTGCCAACAAACCGCCAGCCGAGTAGCCATATGACTCAGGCACATATACATGCACAGGCTCGACAGGCAATGCGTGAGAAAGCCAGCGCTGTGGCTGATGCTGAACTTCAGCTGCCAGGAAGTGCGGCCGGCGCGTGGAAGTGGACAATCCGCAAGCAAATATGGGACTTCATGGAAGCAAACAACATAGCAAGGCAAGCAGGGTTTGCTGAACATCTCACTGCTCAGTTCTGTACTGGATCACCTTTGTTGCTGTGACAGTCCTTCCATAGCCGTGCGCCTGGTTTCAGCTCAAAGCAGGTCAACGTGTGGCAGGAGGTGACGGGACGCTCAATGTGTGCTTGCTGCTGGGGTTGCAGGTTTCCTCGTCCAGTGCACCACCGGATCCCAAACTTCGTGGATGCGGAGAAAGCAGCACAGCGGCTCAGCGAGCTGGAGCCATTCAAAGCGGCAGCGTGTGTGAAGGTCAACCCTGACACACCACAAAAAGCGGTGCGGGTGATGCAGCCCCTGCAGGGGCCAAACATATGCCTCTCTCTGCTGTCTTATTCGTTGGATGCACATTCCACCAAACCCTTGTCACGTTTGTGCACCTGCACGTGCACAGCGTTACTTGCTTGTGTTGTTTTGTGCTTCACGCTCTGACAGTGCCTAGCTGGCTTGCTGGGACTATGTTTCTGATCTTGCACAGGTGCGCTACCATGTGCTCTCTAGTGGCAAGACACTGCTGTCGCCACAGCCGCGCCTGCGCACCGGCTTCTTCAGCAGGCTCACCCTGCAGGTCGGTGCTTGAAGGTGCACCGCAGCAAGTCACGGGCACAGGTCTCTGTGTGTGTGGAGAAAAGCTGTGTCGGTTGCGGCTCCACTGTGTTGTTGGGGTTTGAGCTGAGAACTTGCGTGTCCTGCCTCTTCAGTTCGCGTTGGTTTGTGCGCGGTCGCCAACTCGGTTGCAGAACCACCAATTTCACGCACCCAAATTTTTTTTGCGTGTGCCTTGAGTTGCTTGCCGGTAACGAGTCTGTTACAAACGGAACCCCTCACCATCCTTGTGGATGCATTCAATCATAGCCGCATGCCGCCATTTGAGATTCAACTCGTGCACCACAGGCTTGATCCATCCATCCTCTTGGCTAGTGCGCATGTGTGATGACAGGATCTGCCTGATCAGAACCCCATGACGCTCCAAGAGGCCTGCACGAGCGCTGGGGTGGCCAAGTACGGCTCCCCGCTTTCCTTGGACACGCCTCTCAAGGTGCGTGGTCAGCTGTTGAATGAGCCAAGCAAAACACAAACGAGGCAACACCTAGTTAGCGGATGAGCCATCTGAATCCTGAATTCAACCAAAACCAGCCTCTCGTGTGCCCATAGTATGTGTGCATGCATGAGCGCATGGCAGAGGCGTGCGATCTCACGGCGTGCATGTCAGCCTGCGCAACCGTGCGCATGCACGCACGCAGCCAGGCATGCAGGTTTGCCCTGTCATCCCGCCTTGCTTGTGCATTGCTGGCACGCTACAGTAGTATGTGACGCTGCCACAGCTGTGCTGCAAGGTGTAGTACGTACTGCTATGGTTCAGCAGCATGTACTGCAACGTGTACCACGAATGCACTGTCGTGGCAGCGCTGATTTGCATGGCATGCATGCTAGAGCGTGCATACATGCACGCCCCAACATGCAGGTCACTAAGATGGACAGGAGCCTAGAGAGCGCCAGCATGTGTCAGACTTCGACATGCCATCCTGTGTGCGTGTGTGCGTGTGTTGACAATATATGTTCCCGTTGGACCATGCAGTGTGCTTCCCGTGGAGCCGTGCCATTGTGCATGTGCGTGAGGATGGTTTGTGTGTGTGTGTTCATATGTGTGCGGGAATGCATGCGTGCGTGCACCGCCACTTCCACACGCTTCAATGTTTGACTACGTGGGCACGCAGGTGGACCTCATCGTGGTGGGCTCGTCCGCGGTGGACCCCTCTAATGGAGCCCGCCTGGGCAAGGGAGAGGTGGGCGCGTCAGAGCCTCCATTAGCCCATCAACACAAGTACTCGTGTTGCATCATGATGCATCTCTGCCCCTCAACCGCTGCGGTGGCCAGCCCCCCTGCACCTTTGCGCCTGTGTGGGCCTTGATTAGCCTTGACGGGCATCGCGGTGTGCCTGTGCCCCTGCATGCCCGCTTGCTTGTAACCCTGGTCACTGCTGTGAACATGTGAAACCTGCTTATAACCTTGCGACCGAAATCTTGATCATACTGAGGAACCCAACGTGCGGCCGGTGCCGCCGGTGCAGTTGCCGCGTGAGCTCACACACACCGCATGGCGCTGCTGCTGCTGCTGGGGGCAGCCTGCAGGGGCGCTGGCACCACTGCAGCAGTTTAGGGGTAGCGATGCCTTATGAGTGCCGGCATTCACGTTATGACTGATTGGCCACCCCGCAGGGCTTTGCGGAGCTGGAGTATGGCATGCTGCGCTGGATGGGGGCAGTGGACGACACCACCCTGGTGGTCACCACCGTACATGACTGCCAGGTGGGTGGGAAAAGCTCCCGCCTTGGGGCCGTGTGCAGCAGTGCCAGGTGGCGTGCATTGAAAGTACACATACCTGGCAGAGTGTTCCTCGAATCTTGTTTGCGCGTTGTTACGTGTCGACGAACACTCCGCTGCCTGGATTCTCGCTCTCTATGGCAGTTTCATAATTGTGTAGTACACCTTGTGTCAGGTCCAGTTGCTATGCGAGCCACCACAACCCTTTGCGCTTCGCACACGCATTACGGTGCCCACGACTGGACTGTGTCATTGGGTGGAGGCGGATCGTACTCCTAACGCTGACGTGTAAATGTCATGTGCTTGCTTGCTTGTATCCCACCAACATGTGGGCATGACTCAAACACACCCTATGCATACCGTATGCGTGCAAGCTGTTCAACGATGTACCCTCCATGCCATTTTCAGTGCAGCGATGATCAGGACATCCTATACACACTGCATGCACGCAGGTGCTGCCCCCCGGCACCATTGACGGGTCGCGTATGCTGGAGCACGACGTGCCGGTGGACATCATCGTCACACCCACACGCGTCATCTACACAAACACAAAGCTGCCGCGCCCGCCCGGCATCCTGTGAGTGCATTCTATGCTGACGCTGCATGCATGGATGGCCAGGCGGGAGCCGCTGTGGCCATGCATGTGCGTACCGCAAGGCTGAAAGGATGGTGCTAGGTGTGGCATTGTGTTGCGCAGGCTGCGAGCCTGCATCCGCCTCCCGAGCCTGCCTCTTGCGCGTAGTACGACACATCCACAATCCATTAGGATTGTGTTTTCAGCATCCAACAGCACCATTGCAGCAGCTCCAGGGGCCATATGACATTGCGGGTTGGCGCGTCACGATGCAAAACGGGGGCAAGGCAGGGGGGCGACAAGGCGGGGGCCGCAAGGGGCACGCATGGCCCATCCAGCGTATCATGACGACCTATCCTGTGTCACCCAGTGCGCAATCATCAATAAACACACTCTTGCACTCGCAGGTGGCACAAGCTCAGCCCCGAGAAGCTGTCCCAGATCCGCGTGCTGCGCGACCTCAAGCAGCGCCTCGAGGCACAGACCGGCACGCGCCTGCCCACAGGTACGCTTACCTGCCTGGCTGCCCGGCCACTTGGCTCCCTGTGCGCTCGCTCGCTCGGCTGGAGCTGCATGCCGATGTTTGTTTATGCGTGTAACTGATTGCGGTGGTTGGTGCGGCCAGCTGAATGCGTCAATGCGAACAACACGTGTACAGGTACATGGCATGCGCGGCACCGTCGCAGTGGCCGGGTATTTGCAGAGTCACGCATGGCACACCGCATGGCTGCATGGTTGGCAAGCAAAACGCGTGGGTGCCACGACTCTTGACCGAACGAGCGAGCCCGGGGCGTGCCAGGGCCATCAATACCACATCACCTTTCATACTAGCAGCTGCAAAAGCCGGCTGATTGCCTCCACAATGTTGTGGAGCTCTGTGTATGGATATTGTTCCTGACGAGCGTTGAGCACCCAGTTCACCCGTTCGCCGCTGTGCCCTCATCGCAGGTCCGTCCGAGGTGCTCCCCCCGCTGGCGTCACGTGGCAACAGGCAGCAGCAACAGCAACAGGGCGGTGGCGGCGGCGGTGGGCGGGGCGGCAGGGGGCGGGGTGGTCAGGGCGGCCGAGGAGGGCGAGGAGGTGGAAGGGCGCGGGGCCGGCACGGCAGCAGCGGTGGCGACGGAGGGGCGTCCGCCAGCCAGGGCCCTCCAGCTTCTACTTGAGCAGTGCACTTCGGATTACACGTCACCGAATGTTTAGTAGTATAATGACAATGTGCATAATGCACTTTCTCGGACCACTGCCTGTGAGATGCTGCTGACTGCATGCGCATGTGAGCGTCATCATTCTTGTATTCGCCTTAACAATTTCATACAGCAACCCAGTGTTCTGCAGTAGCCTTGCATGCACTGCCATAGCCACAGGCGTTGGTCAGGGTGCAGCTCATTTCGCGTAACAGCTGTTGGTCAGATGGCCCATGCTGCAGCAGTGCAGCAGGCGGTGACAGTCATGTTCATTACCACCAGCAAGGTGGCCAGCCTGATGGCCAACTGACTGGTTGAATCACTTAACATCGCTTGGCCACCAGGTGGCCAACCGTGTCATGATGCAGACGAGAACTACCCAATGCACCCAATACATACATTCATATCCACAGCTGCTGCCTGATGCACCAATACACAGTCCGCGTGCAACGCGGTACTGCCGTCATGCACCACACGAGTGGACAGGCAATGCACTGAATGGCGAAGCCATCCACCCGCCCTCAAAGCAACCGACAGATGTGGGCATTGCTGGGCAAGCCCCGTAGTGAGAGCGTGCGATAAAACTATGAATGCAAGTATTGAAGTATGCAACCCCGCTGGAGCGTGCGGCTAAACGTGGCTATGGAGCACCTGCCACGATAGCAATTGAATGACACAACCGCACTGCACCGTGTGATGGGTCTCCGATTGCTAGGCAGGCCGCATGGGCAGAACCACAGGCGACAAGAAGGAACAGGCGGCGACGCTTTGGTGTGTATGCATGCCCACATGCGTGCGTGATTGGCAGCTAGGAAGCGGCAGCCGGATGCATTGGAGCCCAAGCCCTGCAACCCGGATGATAGCAAGGTGTAGGTAGTGCACAGCCTGGTTAGTCGCCTTGCAGTGCAGGGGCAGCGGTGCCGTGCGAGCCGTCTTTGTTCTTATTTCTTGTGACAGGAACGGTTCAAGGCTTGAAAACAAAACGAATTGTATTCCTGGTCGTGCACTTCCACTCCCACTGCCATGGCCGTCGCAGCGTCATACGGTACCATTGTGGCACATGAGATAACCGCCGCCCCCTCACAGCATGTAGCCATTGCCGCCCCCAAGCAGCGGATATCCGCCGCCGCCGCTGCCGCCGTGGCCCCCTGGCGCCTCCTGCCGCCTCACAGCAGGTTGTATGCGTTGAAGCCCCACCACTGCAGCCGGTCCTCCACGTCGGGGCAGCCCACCGGCGAGGGCATGCGCCAGAAGTAGTGGTGGTCAATGCAGCGCAGCGCCACGCAAGGCATCACCTGCATGCGCCATGAAACACACACAGCAGGCGCACACACAGCAGCAGTGATGATAGAGCACGCGTCACGTGCGGCGTCCGCCTCGCTTCCTCCTTTCCTAAAGGGGAGTGCTGGCCCAGGCTACAAACTCCTCATGCCTCAGGCAAAACGAATCCCACAATACCGTAATCCCACGGGCCTCAATCCGAAACATGCCAAGCTCGACCCACCTGTTGCAGCTGGTGCTGCCACTGCAGCATCTGGTGCGCCGGCATGCCCCACTCGGGCAGCCACAAGGAGCGCAGCCCGCTCAGGCCGCCGCCGCCGCCTGCTTCGCCTGCTCCGCCGCCGCCGTCATCATCGCCGCCGGCACCGCTGGCGGCACGTATGAGGCCGTGCAGCAGCGGCAGTGAGCGGTCACACGTCTGCAAGCGCACGCCCGCCGGCAGAAGGTATGAGAGTGATGATAGTGAGTGGGTGGGTGGTTAAAAAAGCGGGCGGGTGGGGTTGCAATACGCCGGGTGCAATACTGCATGCACGCGGCAACGCGTCCTGCATTGGCGGACTTGGCGGGGCAGATCGCGGCATAGAGGGCGGGGACCAGCAGAAATTGCAGCTGCTAGTTTGCCGCTTGTCGAACTCATGACTATATTTCGGGAGGCCTGCACCACTCAACCACTGTCCCAACCCAGAAGCGCTTCCCTGCTGTCCCTAGCCCAGGCCGACGCACCCTCCTGGATGAGGTCTGATTGGAAACCCTGCAGGCTGCTGTGGGCCCCCGCATGCGGCGCCCATTGGGGTGGCTGGTCCCTCGCTCACCATGACCGCGTGCCCCTGGCCCGAGATGATGGGCGGCTCATCGTCCACAAACTGCGGAAGCGGCTCCAGCGCCAGGTGCTTCAGGCCTGGCGTGAGGGGCAGTGCAGTGGAGGGAGGCGTGAAGAAGCGCAGTGCAGCGCGAGGGAATGGTGATGGTATGGTGATAATATGGTGATGGTGATGGTGGATCGGGATTCATCAGGTGGGTTTATGATGCTCTACGCTGCATGCATATGCAGCAGCCTGCAGGTGGTGTCGTGGGTGCCGGTGAGTTGAGAGTGGGCGGTGGTATGGGTCATGGACTCATGGTGTAGTGCACATTGGTCTACAGGGTGTCAGATGCCTCTGTCCAGCAGCCATTCTACGGTACCGTATTCACCTGTGAGGTGTTGCAGCTCGGGCAGCAGGTTGGCGAGGCGAAAGCCACCCAGACCCAACGTGGTCAGGCCCTGTCAGCGTCGGTGTGCACGCATGCGCACGGAGCGGTACAGAGCGGTACAGAGCGGTACAGAGCCGTACCGGCAGCGTCAGGTGCAGCGAACACAAGCAAGGTCGTGGGATCAGTTGTGGCATGTGAGACACCGGTAGGTTCCCCGGGGTATCGGGGTGTAGGGTCTAGTAGTGCGGACTGGGGCATCTGGCATGCTGGATGCCAGTCTCGCCATTGCATTTTTTTTCTGCATGCGCGTGAGCAGTATTGTGCAAGGCAAAGTCAAACATGAAAGTCAATCATGAAAGTCAATCCAATCCAGTGTATCATTGTCTGCCATTACGACTGCTTGCCAATCCAGTGATCGTGAGAGTGAGAAACAGCCGTGTGACTGTCAGAGTGAGAGGACCGAACCACCAAGCCACCAGGCTCCCACTCACTCACTCACCTTGAGGCTCCTCAGCGCGCTGACGGGCCAGGGGTAGCCCGCCACGCCCTGATGCTCGCTGAAGCCAACGCCCAGGCCCAGCCGCGCGGCGCCGCTCTCATAGTCGAGCTGCGAGAACAGCGCGCCGCAGCGCACCACCAGCGTCTGCAACGACCCCGCCAGCACCGGCAGCACCGCCATCAGCAGCGCCGGGTGCGGCGGCTGCGGGGGCTGCGGCGGCTGCGGCAGCTGCGGCGGTGGGTCAGGCGTGCTGGGCTGGCAGGCTGCGAGGGCTCCTGCAGCTGCGGCACCGCTACCGCTGGCACCGGTACCGTTGCCACTACCGCTGGCGTCGACGGCTCCGGCGTGATGGCCGCTGGTGCCTTGCTGCTGCTGCTGCTGCTGCTGCAGGGGACCAAGATGATCATGACAATGTTGTACACCAGTCATTATCATTGCTGGTGACACATCCGCTTGGGGTTCGGGCTGAGGCTGCACCGCTTGCTGAGCCATTTGGCTGGGAGTGGAGCAGCCTTGCGGTGCGGAGGCAGCAGCACCCGCACACCGCAGCAGCACCCGCACAGCCGCGTCGAGCGCTGACAGTGTTGCCGCGCCCATGACGCCGCCTGCATGATGATGGCCGCCATGAGCACCCGCCGCTGCCGGCAGCTGCAACGGTGCGTCGCTGGTGCTTGTGCCGATGCTGGCGCTGCCACTGGCGCCTGCATCCGCAGAGTACGTGCCGCCATTGAAACCACCGCCATCCGCGTTCACGCCGGATGGGCCGCTCAGGATGGTGGCAATGCCGGCTGTGGTAGCCGCGGTTGATGTACTAGGCACAGGTGCAGGCACAGGCGCTGGTGCAGGCGTGGGTGGTGTGGGTGTGGGTGGCGTCCAGGCCCTGCGCGGGCAGTCCATGAGCCACAGGTGCTCCAGGGGGGGCACGAGCGCCGGCTGCGCGCACGCCAGGTGCACGCGGTTGAGGCACAGCGCGCGCAGCGTCCTGCATGGTGATGCGCAGGCATGACGCATACACACATGCTTTTTGGTGTTGTTTACACTCGGCAGGCTGGCCAGAGGCACAAGGCCGCCCTCGAGAGAGGTTCAGAGAAGGCACGTAAGCGCATACGGTATGCACATACGCACACGTCCTTACGCAAATGGTTGGAGCGCGGTCCTACCGTAGTCACGCAGGCAGGCGGGAGCAATTGTGGGCGGCGGAGCGCAAGCGTGACAACCAACCTGCCTGGTACCGGTACGCATACTTGACCCCGACACCCCAAACCCGAGTCCCCTGCGCTCAAACATAGCTAGGTACCGGTAGTAGACGCTGCGCCCCACCCATCAGCCCCTACTCTCAACTGTAAAAGCATGTCCTCTACCGTATAGTGGTACTTGACTCGCACCTGCGAGCGAGATTTTTGGTAAAAATCATCTAGAGGGGAGTGTTGGCCTCGGCTAGCAGGCTCCAAGTGGAATCAAAAACTACAAAAGTCAAATAGTCGCATCTCTACCGTAGAGTGGTGCGCTCACTGCTGCGCTCACTCACCCAGGCAGGCGGTCGATTGCGATGACGTTCCCCGCCGTGGCGTTCATGGGCATCAACCCCACCGTGTCGTGGTCGTGGCAGTTCCTGCACGCACGCGCACGCGATTCATGCACACGACCACACACAAACGTACTCATACAACCATGCACACAAGCCCCTGCGTGCTTCCGCTTTCCGTGCACACCCATAAACTTACTCAAACACACAGGGGCTAGCTGCTCGCCGCGTGTTCCCGAACCCGCGTTCCCTCCAGATGGCGGCCGACAGCAAGGCAGCGGCACTGCAATCAGACCACACCCATGATGCTGGGGGTCTCACTCATCAAATCCTCGCACCTCGTCGCTTCATGACTCTCTCATGGAAGGCCTTGTCAGTCCCTCGCTCCCGCAGCCCCTCCCACAGGCCACCCACAGCCTCCAGAGCCAGCCAGGCCCCTCTCCCTCCCTCCCTCCTTCCTTTTGTCTCTCTGTCTCTCTCAGTCTCTGTCGTGTTTGCCACCGACAGGCTGTCTCCTCCTTTCCTTCCCTCCCTCCTCTCTCCCGTTCCCTCGCCCTGTGGGCGCATCTCTCCAAATCTCCTACCTGTTTGCCACCGACAGGCTGGTGAGGCGCGGGAAGGCGGCAAAGTCCAGCGGCGCCAGGCGCGTGAGCGAGGCGTGCAGCAGGTTCCAGCTGGTGAGGTGCAGCGCACACAAGCTGCCGGCCAGCGGCACCAGCGCGTCAAGCAGCCTGCACGCGTGCATAAACATGCACACAATAACACAGACACGCACACGGACATGGTTGTAAATAGGGTGTAAATAGGCGACACCATGTGTACATATGCATGCATACGGATTTGGCTGTGACCTGGCGACATCGCTCATCCTACTGGCACAGGCGTACAGCCTGCCATCACCGCGTGCACACAGGCATCACACACTCCCGCAGCTCTACAGGCACACCACGTCTTGACAACAAACCGCATGCATGCAAACTGTGAAGTCAATTGACCAATGAATAACTGCGTGTGTGCACGACGCTGTGCGGCCAGCAAGGCCAAGGGCAGGGGTCTCACACTCACGCACCCCTGGTACACAAACACGGGATCGCCGTCCGGCCCAAACTCCAGCAGCAGCTGGCGCAGACGCGGCAGCGCCGCCGCGAGGTCCGCCACGTGGCGCTCAGCCACACGGCTGGCGGCGCCCTCGTCCGCCACCGGCGGTACGGGCGGTACGGGCGGTACGGGCGGTACAGGCAGTATGGGCGGTACGGCCGGCATCAACGCGGGCATCACCGCCGGCGCCGGTATGGCAGCGGCTGCAGCGGCTCCACCTGCTGCTGCTGCTGCTGCTGGGTCCGCCGCTGCAGCGACCATGGCTGCAGCCGCTGCTCCTGCTGCCGCGAGCGCGGCTTGCAGTGCTTGGTGGGGCGCTGGGCCCTGCGGTTGCCCGATTGCCTGGCCTTGCAACGGTGGTGGCGGCGGCGGCGGGGGCGGAGGAGCCTGCGGTCGGTGAGGGGCAGCACAAGCCAGCAGCCTCACAACGCAAGCGACGGCACACCGACACACACGCGCTGAAAACATCCGACCATCTATGGTCATGTGGCGACACGCGCTGCGCATCTTGCGAAAGCTTCGAGTGGAGTTGGGGGGATATGGTGGGAGCAGCAGGGTCATCATTGCCAATGCGCGGTCGAGCCCTAGACCTAGGGGTGTAGCAGGGGTCGATTTTCCCCTACGGCGCCATGTTATGGATCCCCCCATCCACCCACCTGCCCACCCACACCTCTGTGCACACAGCATGAGACCTCATGCACGTGCGCAACTGGGCGGTTTTCCCACCGAACACTTTCTTTTTCTTCTTTTTGGTGTGGAAGCCTGCATGTGGGCGCCCCCTGCTCCATCCACCACAGCTGCGCCAAACCACACCGGGACAGTGGATAAGCCCCGGGATTGACGGTCCCTAAGTGCACTATTCTCAAAACGCACACTGCCGTAATTGGCTCGCAACAGGCTGCCATTCAGTCTGCACACGTACACAAGGGTTCAGTGCTTAGTTTTTAGGGATGTCCACAGACCAACCCTAAAACCAGTAAGTCTCGCTGCGCAGCACAGACAACACGAGCCAGTCAGCCCACGGCTGCCTGTGCGCACCGCCTGCGGTAGCTACCGCATGCAGGCATGCAGTGGCAGCTTCCCAAAATGCGAGCTGCTCAAATGTCCAATCTTTGATGAAGCTGCGTGCTTGCTCAGGCGGGTGGTGAGCAACCTGCAGTGACCGACACGACGGAGCTCACCAGAAGACCCCGACAGACTTATCGCAACAAAGCATTATGCTTGCGCGCAGCGTCGCAAGCATCATGCTTTGTTTAACAAAGTCTGCTGGGGACTTCTGGTGAGCTCCGTCGTGTTGTTCACTCGCGCCGCTCACCCCGTGTTGGACTCAGGTGATGCGTCTTGCCGTCTGAGCCGCATGTCAGCAAGCCATGCAGCTCCATCGCGGTTTGCCCATGCAGGGATCTAACGCACGAGGGCAGCTGCACGCCTCAACGGGACGACATCTAGCGGCTGAGAAACGCAGCCTCATATTTCCCCCCAACGACGGGCAGGTACAGGCGATACGGTACGCGCATGACACGCAAAGCCGCACACCCGCTCACCGCTCCAGGAGGGCCCTCGGCATCGGGCGCAGCAAGCGGAGCGTCGGGCACAGCTGCCGCCGCATCATCAGCCGCCGCCGCTGCCGCTGCCGCGTCTTCATCGGGCGCGTTTGTGATGCAGTTGAAGACCAGGAGCTCCCGCAGGTGGGGCGCCAGGTGGCCCAGCGCGGCCGCCAGCGAGGGCCGCAGCGTGACGGAGAAGAGCTTGAGCGTAGCCAGCGGAGCGCCGCCGCGACCCAACAGCTGCACATACACGCAGCGCAACGCATTGATTTGGGTCATCTGGTTCCACCTGGGGGGCACAAAGGCCGTTTGGACGACACACTCCCCATGTAACATACAAGCCTCGGCTAGAAAGCTCCAAGCGTAAAACAACCTCAACAACAACAGGTTGAGGTTATATTACACTTGGACCTTTCCAGCCGAGGCCGACGCTCTTCTCTGGATGAGGGCTGAGCGCAGCGCATACGCAGCGGCGGCATAGCCAGCAGGCAGCGGCAGGCAGCGGGCTTGATGCAGGATGGGATTCCCCGGTTGTACACCACCCACGGGGCATGCGGTGCACGACGGCACCGCGCGCACGGCACGCGTACAGCGCGTTCCAGTAAATGCAATGAGCGTTTTGTATGACGCATCAGTGCACAAATGCCGGTGGAGTCCGTGGAGCCTGTCACTTGTCAGCCCCCTACCACCACC
>BDDA01001048.1:0-17754 GCA_001662385.1 Chlamydomonas asymmetrica | reverse complement strand
TTACCAGCCCCTAACACCCCCCTACCACCCCCCCTACGGCCCTACCACCACCTACCGTGAGTCCCAGCTCCCACTCGTCCTGGTCAGGCATGGCCTCAGCCACAGACGACAGCGACAGGTACCTGCGGCAGCGGCGCCAGCGGCGGCGGCAGCAGGACATGGTTGATTGGTAGGGGCTTCAACACACCGGCAGGGCCCTCTCCGACCCAATATTGCCTATTTTCCAGTATGCTGGTTGAAGCAATGAGCGCGCAGCACTGACAAAGATGCAGCCCAACACACCCAGCGAGCAGGTTGCTTTGTGGGCTATGCCCTAAGACACCACAGTGAGCGTTACGCTACCTGAGGTTTCGGAGCATGGGCGCGGCCCGGGGCAGGAAGTCTGTCATGGAGGGCAGCGCAGACAGCGACAGGTGCGTCAGGGGGCTGATGACCACCGCCGATGCCGCATCCTCGCCTGCCGTGTGACACACACAAGCGGAAACATGTACGCAACAGTACCGGCAGCCACAGGGCAGGGTTTCCAGTCAGAGTGTGTGCGTGGAGGGGCAATGCACTGCCGAGGCGCATCCACCACATGCATGTTTACTACTTGTTTAGCAGTGCAGGTCGCCGCATGTCCTTGGCTGCGGCGGGGCTTGCAACAGGAGGGGGCATGCTGCTCAAGACCCTCCCAATGCGCTGCCTCCTGCAGGCCTCCCTCCCACCTTGCCCGGCCTGGGTGACCCAGATGGAGGCGTGCATGGGTGACCCAGATGGAACGGAGTGTGGTGCGCAAACGAACACACTATCAGTACACCTTGCAGATACCGTCATTGCGCAGTCCACCACGGCACACTTCAACACGTAAGACCTACCCACCTTCTGAGTCATCACCTGCTGCTGCTGCAAGCTGGGCTTGGTGCGGGTGTGGGTGAGGGTGAAGGTGCGGATGCGGCGGGGGAGGCGCTTGCGTCTCCTGGCTGTCCCCGCCCACTGCACTGCCGTCGGCGGCGACGGCCTGATGGCTCGGCCCTGCGGCTGCCTCTCCTGTCGCGGTGCCCAGCACCGCATTCCCCACGGGGGGCCCACCACCGCTGCCTGATGGCCCTGGCGCTGCGCCGGCGGCAGCGGTGGCAGTGGTGGCGGCCCCGCCGTCACAATCCAATGGGCCTGCTGATGCAGCGTGATCACTCATGGGGTTGATTGTCGCTGGCGTGGCCAGGGCGGTGACTGCTACACGCGTTAGGTTGCTGCCGCACGCGTTTGTTTGAGGTGTCGCGGCTGTGAGCGCGACGGCTTGCGCTTGAGTGCCGAGGCCTTGCCCGGCGGGCTGTAAGGGATGTTCTGTACCAGCACAACTACCACCACCCGCAGCGGCATCGATCGCCATGTGGTCCAAGTGGTCGCTGTTAGTTTCGACTAGGGAGCCGCCTGTGGGGGAGTCGCCGCAGGCGCTGCCATGAACGGCTGCGGTGGAATCACCCGCAGTAGCAGCTGGGGCAGCAGGGCCCGTGTCCGGTCCCGCTGCTGCTGCTGCTGCTGCTGCTGCACAATGCGAGGGCTGCTGCTCCTGGTGCTGATGCTGGCAGGGTTGATGATGGTGAGGACGCACGCCGACACCGCCCGCTGAGCCACAAGGCAGCTCAGCGGCGCTGCTGTTGCCAATGTGGTTGTCTAGGGAGGACAGAGCCGCAGCGTCACCGGTTTCTTGATTGCCTAATCGTAATCCGTCCTCGTCACCGTACGCGCCGTGACCATCAGCGTGGCTGTCACTCCCGTCGATACCATCATCATCACTGCCACTGGCGGTAGCCTCGTAGTCGTAGTGCTCATCATCGCCATCGTCGTCGACATCACTGTCGTTGAGGCCACCAACAGCAGCAGCGGGAGAGGCTTCGGGTCCTGGCGCCTGCGCCTGCTGATGTTGGCCCTGCTGGCCTTGATCTTGCTGCTGCTGTTGGTTTTGCTGGTGTTGCTGGTGTTGCTGCTGCTGCTGCTGTGCGTACAGCACGTTGAGCGCCTGGTGCGCTGCCAGCAGGTCGCCGTGCACGTGCACGTGCTGCGCCTGCAGCGCCGCCATCTGCTGCTGGTACGCCAGCAGCCCCTGCAGCGCCTGCGCCTGCGCCTGCTGCGCCAGCGCCTGCGCCTGCAGCGCGCCTGCCGCACCCCCTGCGCCCGCCAACGCCTGCCCGCCACCCCCACCCCCCAGCTGACCCAGTTGACCCAGTAGCCCTCCCTGGAGCTGCTGACCCGCCTGCTGGATCTGCTGGATCTGCTGGGCCTGCTGGATCTGCGCCTGCTGGATCTCCTGGATGTGCTGGACCTGCTGGATCTGCTGGATCTGCAGCTGTACGTCGCCCATGTCCATGAGGTCGACGGCATCTGGCGGGGGGCCGGACTCGCGCTCGCACGACAGCACCAGGCGGGTGAGGTGCGGCGAGCGCATCAGCGCAAGCACGTGCTCCTCGTCTGCACACATTCACATGCATGCACATGCACAGATGACACATTCGCATGCATGGTCATGTTCTGTTCATCACGCACACACACACTGCAGACGAATACTGTATCTGTACGCATGAGGTTTGCACGGTCCCCTTTTGAGATTCATGTCTACAGGTATGGGATTCTGGGGTTTGGAATGCTGGGGTTTGGAATGCTTGCAGTTCTCCGAATTGCGGTTCTGGGAGTTGGGTGTGCTGCACTGCCGGTCTGTCACCTTTCCCGCACTCACCCGCTGCGCTGTCCTCAAAGTACAGCGTGAGCGAGGAGAGGCCGCTGAGCGCCAGCAGCGCCTGCACCACGCTCGGCCGCAGCACCACGCCGTTCAGCTCCAGGCGCCGCAGCCGCGGCTCGCGTGACCCAGATCGCAGTACGCCTGACCCAGATCGCGGTGCGTGCGGCACGGACGGTACGGATGCCAGACTCGGTGGCGGTGCAGGCGGCAATGGTGGTGGTGGTGCTGACAAGGATGGCGGCGGTGGTGGTGGCAGCAGCGGTGCGGAAGGTGGAGGTGCACGGGGTAGGGCTGCGGGGGGTATGGGCACTGAGGGGAGCGGTATTGCCAGGTCGGCGATGAGGCGCTCCAGCGCAGTGCACGTGAACACCACCTCCTGCCGGCCGAACAGCCACCGCAACGACAACTCCTGCGATGCAGTCGTAGCAAGCGCATTCGTGGCGTTGAATTCTTGTTGTTTCGTGTTTGTGTTTGTGTCTTTGTTGGTGTGGCATGGTGGTGTGGTGTGGTGGTAAGCATGTGGGGCTATTGTTGGTGGGCATGGTGGGTGCACATACATGTGAGGGCCGTGGGGCCGCAGCATCACAAGCAGGCCCGGAGCCTACACTCTACAGCCTACACGCTACAGCCTACACGCTACAGCCTACACGCTACAGCCTGGCCTGCAGCCGGCCGGCCCGCCGCCCCGAGCCTACATACAGCCGACACCCCTGCCGGCTGCGGGGCCCTCATGAGCCTCATCGCCTTTAAGTCACTGGGCCCAGCCAGGGGTCAGGCTTGTCCCGTCCTGTTGCTGCCTGCTTCGGCAGCTGCGTCCGAGCCTGTTGCCGCTCCTGTCCCCCCCGACACACACCCAAACCAATTGCGCCAGCCTCACACAACTCAAGCTGCGTTCTTCGGGGCCCTCATGACTCATGACAGTCATGAGCCTCATCACCTCAAGAGTCGCCAGCCTCACCTCGAGCTGCGTGAGCGCTGCCAGGCGCGCCACCTCCTTGTTGTACGCGGCCTTGGCGGTGTGGTCCAGTCCAGGGGTGGCCAGGCCCGTCACCTCCAGGGAGGTCAGCGCCGTCAGGCGGGCCAGCGGGGAGTAGTCCAGCGGAAAGTCCTGTCGGCAGGTGTGTGCGCGACGGGTAGAACACAACGGTCGGGGAACAGCACACAGATGAGGGAGTGCGTCTCACGCCAGCAAGCAGGAAGGCGATGCGCGCATCAGCAAATGCGAGACGCAACAGACTGACGAGTGGTGTGAGAAGCATGCACGCACAATGAATGCCGTCACAGCCCTGTATGGACGAGGTCCTGAACCTCATGCCTCATGGCGGGCGATTGCATCAGACAGCCAATGAACATGACATACACGTGTGCCCTCAAGGTGCCCCCCAAGCAATCGCGTCGCTACCACCACCATCACCGCACACCACTGCACACCACCACTACGCGCCATGCACCAAGACTCCTTCCCTCCCTGCACAGCGTGAACCAAAGCAAGCCGCAGCCACACTTTGCATGCGACACATGTCGCATACGTCACGTGTAAATGCATAAATACATCGATGCCATGGGCGCCAGTACAGGTGCCATGGGTAGGTGCCTGTACAGGTGCCCCGTGGCGCCATGTGTTGGAGCAGCTTCTCTGCCTCACCCACGCCATGCTGTCTCGGATGTCCAGCGCGCGCAGCCAGGGCTGTGCGGAGGGGTCGTTAGCGACGGACGCCGGCGTGCCCGAGGGACGCCACGCTGCCAGCAGCTGAGGTGCGCTGCCGCTGGCGTTGCCGGCCTTGCTGCCGCCGCGGCTGCGCCTACTGGGCTTGAGCGTGCGCTGAGTGGTGTTGACGCGGGGCCTGGGGCGCAGGGCCGCCAGCGCCTGCAGCGCGGCCGCCTCGTGCGTGCGGTTGACCATGGAATTGCGCAGCAGCACCAGCTTGCTGGCGCAAGGGAAGCGCTGCGCAAGCCGATGCGAAAACTCCTGCCAAGTTGCGTAGAGGGTGCAGTGACTGAAGTGTGCTGTGCCTTGAACAAGGCTGTTGGGACCCTTGGGAGCACTCGGAAAACCGCAAAACAGGTGATGGCAATTTGCAGCGTAAAATGACAGCTCGAAAGACAGGTACCTTGGCAGCGCTGCTCCCAGCTCCATGAGTCAGCGCAGTGATGGGCAGGCATAGCGCCTGGACGGTGCTGGTTGCGGCGTCGCGCCAGCTCGTGCACACGAGGCAGAACGCGCACCGTGTTTGGCTACATGCTACGTGCTTGAACACCTCCTGGGAATCCAAACACAACATCGCACAAGACGGGCAATCGAAACACACAGAGCTGCGATCGCCGGGCAGCATCTGCAAATTGTCGCAAGCGTTGGCGGTGCGTCGGTGCCCTGCAAAGCCTACGGGTTAAAGCAGTTCTCGCACTGACCTGAACAAGCTCGGGATGCAGAGAGCTCCAGTCCGAGGCTGAATAGTGGCCAAGCTTGTTCGCTTCCATGTCACGAATGAAACCAAGCGTCTCCAGGCTGGCGCCCTACATAATGCTGGTTTCGTCACCCCAGAACCGCACTCAACATGATCGTGCGTGCAGCGGAAGGTACACACGTTTTGAGTGTTTAGAGGATTGTCGGTCCCTGCTTGCCAGCCGCCTGTGGGATGTGCTATGTAGGAGGCAGGGTAAACGTGCTCAGAGGGACGCATAACGCATATTTGAATCGGTCCTAATTCTGACCTGCATGGTGGTCCTTCAGCCGTGGAGCTAGCTAGATGGTTTTCATGTTCTCCTTGCCTCCCTGGAAACCATGGTCCCATGCACTTTGTCAGCGGCGAATGCATGCATGCTGCACGCGTACTCGTGGGCGTCGTGGTATTAAGAAGTCACCCGCGCCTGCTGCCTGGAGTGCGTCACCTGGACACACAATGCACGGCGCGCACGCATCGTGCAACCGTGTGTCAGCAAGACTCCCGCGGGACCATGCAGTGACGTTTCCGCAGGGCCATGTGTACCATCTACCATGTGTGTGAGTCTCAGGAAGCAAGAGGTTTATGCCCATGCAGTTCCCGTTCCCGTGGGCGGGGCCGTGCAGCATGCAGTGTCATTCCCTTTGGGCCGCGCGTGCCGTCGTGCACGCAGTGCGCATGGACATGCACACTGCAGATATGCATACGGATACCGACTAGCCCCGACCATACATGGCGTGTCTCTTGCACATGTGATCAGGCGGGGTGCATGGGTGGAGGCTCGGCGCCGTGTTTTCCGGGCTGTTCTGGCGGCTGCCAAAAAACGAGCGACAGTCCCATGGCCTGAGTTGCGTGCGGTCCGCCATCAGCAAAACTGTGTTGAAGCGTGCTGATCCCGCCCGCCGCCTGCCCTGACGTTGATGCTGGACCCGAGTGCTCAGTGTGCGACAGGCGGAGGGGCACTCCAGCCAGCCCAGAGTACATTCTCCAGGTCCGCTTAGCCCAGTTCCTCATTCTCACAGAATACATTCTCCAGGTCCACTTAGCCCAGTTCCTCATGCCATCTGGCTTTCTGCACACGCGTGTGACGCCAGTAACCCAGGCAGCCATGGATCGCCGGTCGTGTGGGGATCCTCACATCCCCTGAAACGCTTGCGTCGGCCTCAACCCCCAACAAATGCAGGGTGGCATACCGGATGGAGCGAAACCAACACTGATGTTGCATGCCGCCGCGGTCTGCATGCATGAATCGCGCATTCCCAGAGCGACTGAGCCTTCACTTCAACATACATACAGTGCATACAGCCAAGACAGCAAGGAAGAAGAGTCATGCCACGCACGCCAGAGCAACAACACACGCGCGGAGCAGCGCTGAGAGCAGCACACTTGCGGCAGGCTGCGCCAACCATGTCCGTCATTCCTCTCCCGATTGAATGCTGCCACGTGCGTGTGCAGCTTTGAGGCGTGCCCTGCTGCATGCGGCAATGCTGTTCACTCGCTCCCCTGATGTGCAGCAAAGCAAGCGCTGCGCCACCAGCCACGTACAGCCAGAGATGAGGATGGATTTCCTGTGGTGCGGGGCACCCCAACCCCGAGTCACGGGAGCGCGCGCGTTTCCAGAATAGTGACGGTCAATCCCGGGGCTTGTCCACTGTCACGGTGTGGTTTAGCGCAGCTGTGGCGGATGGAGCAGAGGGCGCCCACATGCAGGCTTCCACACCAAGAAAAAATAAAAGCCATGCCGTCCTGTGTGCCAGAAGAGGCAGGGATGTGTGTGTACGCACAGCCGAACGGTTCGTGCAGGGCGCCACTGCAAATGTACTGCTGCTCGTGCAACATCAAGTCCGTTGCATTTCAAGCGCTAATGCTTCTCCCTTGCTTCTAAATACTCGCATGCTTGCTCCTACCAGCCATGCCAGCGGCGAGACCGGTAACAGTACGCGCTTGCTCACAGCGGCTGAGCGTACCGCTACGTACACTGCCTGCATGCGTGGGCTTGTGGCGATGTGCACGTCAAAGTACGCAAGAGCTGGCAGGGCAAGCTGACGCCATGAGACCTACCTGTGAACGCTACATACCGCCAGCGGCTGTTGCCGAGCAATAAACTGACAGCACTGGCTACCACCTCATATGGCCCTCCATGCCAACCAACACGTGCAGGTGGGGTGTGCATGAACGGCAACGTGTAGCGCAATGGAAGCCAACTAGGAAGCTCACAGCAGTGTAGAGGCGCACCTACGCATGCACCCGCACGCCAGACTGCATGCGCGTGGCAGGCCTTCACACTGGGGCATCATGAACGAAATGTGCACGCACGCATGCACGCACGTAAGCATAATGGGTCTGCCGGCTCATGCATGAATTCGATCCACGCTCATCAGCAACACAATACAAATTTGCCAGGGCTTAACCCTGCATGCATGTGTTGATATGCATGCACGCCAATGATGATGTACTGCCTGCCCCACAACACTATCTGTAATACGTGTAATAATACGTGCAGAACCTGCCTGCTAACGCTGACGAGGCTTAGCGCCGTAACAAGCACCAAGGCCTAGGGTGGGCTTTAAACCTATCAGCTATGAAGCTATGCACCCATTCACAAACCTTACCAACCACTGGTATTTGTCGGTGGACGAATGTGCATATGCGTTAGAAAGCACTGCCAGATGTGCACACCAAAAAGCAAGCGCGTGCGGTGGTAATATACGGTAGTGGGTGTGGTGCCAGGGCAAAATGGCGGGTGTGGCGCCAGGCCATCCACCAGCAGTACGCTTCCTCACTCATCCAGCAGCAGCAGTACAGTTGCCTCAGCCATGCAAAGTACATACAGCGCTGACAGACCGGTAGCTGCATGAGAGGTATAATGTATGCCTAGTAGCGCTAGCGCATGCAGGCAAAGGCGCTGCGGGGAATGCATGTTGCTCTTTTAGGACGGGAACAGCTCAGACGTGGCGCGTTTGGCCAACACCTCCCGAATGTTAGGGTTGCAGCAGTGCAGTGCACTGCACGCAGCACTGTTGGTGCGTGCGGGCCGGTGCTCAACAGCATGTACGTTCGCCGTCATGTGCAATGCGTGCGTTGTGTTGTTGTCGGACAAACATCCTAGCCATGCTCAAAGGTGGCACCCTCAAGCTTGATTGGAAACGAAACACAACAGGCGAGGCATATTCAGATCACCACTTAGGAGCACGTCCTAATCTCTACGTCCTGCAGGTGCGGTACGTCCTGGCAGGCCGCGATCAAGTGCAACATCACCCAATAGCCAAGGCCGTCCGCATGGATGAGGCGCAGCCCAGCAAAGTGTGTTGAGGCCCGCAGCGCGTCACACACACGCATAGCGCTCGGCTCTGCAGATGTGTCCAAACGCAAATGAAACGTTCGAATGTCCAGCGCGCGCAGGCGAGTCAGGGCCGTGGCGCCGCGCAGAGCAGTGCTCAACGCCTCCCAGGCGAGACTGCACCTTTTGGGGGTGTTGCGGGGTGTTGCGGGGTGTGCCGGTGATGCTCAACTCTTGCAGCACTGAAAGGTGCCGGGCGCTGGGCAGCAGCGCGCAGAACTGCTGCCAGTCGGCCAGCTCAAAGTCCGAGACCTGCAGACTCGTCAAGCTTTTCAGCACCGTGCAAGAAAGCACCGCGCAGGCCGCCGCCTGCAGCACAAGATCATTCTGCGGTGCATCCCAATCGCTGTTGCGTGGCAGGCCGCCAACCATGATGTCACGCAGGCCAGCAAGGTTTGTGATGGAGTTGTCAGCACACAGCTGGGCGAGCGGGTGCGCGCCAGGTTCGTCTGTCCAGCAACCAGGCATGCGCAGCGCTGTCGAGCTGCTCAGATGCTTGGCCCGCAGCGCGGATGCAAGCGCAGTTGCTGCGGGACCTTTCAGGTGCTGACCCTGCATGCCCAGCGCCTGCAGTGCGCTGAGGCCAGTGGTGGATGCCAGCGCGTCAAACACCTCCGCAACATCCGTGGGCGTGCCAGTAATCCCAGGCAGGTACAGATCAGTCAAGCCATGCAGGTGACTGCCGCGCTGCAGCATCGCCGCAAGATCCGCGCCTGTGGCCAAGTCGTTGTGGATTAGGTTGAGCTCGGCAAGGCGAAGATGCGCTGAGCTGGTGAGCACGCGCACCACACGCGATACGTGTTGGCGTTCTTCAAAGCACCCGCTGAGGTCCAACTCACGTAGCCTGGAAAGGCGTGTGTGTTGAAGTTGCTCACACAACACTGCAACTGCTGACTGGGTGCGAAGAGGTATGTCAGCCAGGCTCAGGCTGGTGAGCGAGGACGCGATGTGGGGCACGGTCATGACATGGAACCAGCCCTTGTAGCGACTGTGTGACAGGTCCAGGTGCTGAATGCACGACAGGTGCGTGGCGGTCGCGAGCGACGCTTCTAGTGACTGCCAGCTGGCTGCCTTCATGTCATCTGCTGCCAAATCCAGTTGTGTCAAGCCTGCAAGGTGGCGCAAGCTCAGCAGCACTTTGCCAAGCTCCTCAGCGTGCAGGCCGTCCACACAACAACCGCTCAGACTCAGGTAAGTGAGGTTGGACAGGGACGGGCAGCGCAGCGCCTGTAGCACCATGATGGTAGGGGAGGGTCGCTCGTCGCTTTGACATTCATTCCACCACAAGGCCAAGGTGCGCAGGCTGGCCAGCACGGATATGAGCGCCACCAGCGCCGATACGCAGGCGGTTTGCGCTGCAGCACCATCATCCTCCCAGCCGTTGAGGATGACACTAAGATGCGTGAGGTGGCGTGCACGTGCGCGCTGTTGCGCAAGCAGGCAAGGGCTGCCGTTGCCGCCTCTGCGGAAAGATGCCTCCTGCTCAGCACGACTTGGCCGAGGCGTGTGAACGAGTCAGGGAGCTGCTGACCAGGTTGATACGGCCACTCGAAGCCGTTGCCGGTCAGCAGCGTCGCGAGGGGGCTGCTTCGCATGGCGGTGACGCCATGATTGAAGCACTTGCGCCAGCGCTTGCACACCAGCTTCACGCCCTTGTTCACGTGGTTGGGTATCAGGATGAGCTCCACCACCACGTTCGGCAAGCGGCTGAAAGGACAGGCTACGGACCCGGCGGTGTCTGGCTGTTCAGAGTGTGATGCTACAGCGGTGGCAGCCATGCCGCTGTGTGTGGCTGCGGCGGCGTGCGCTGCTTATACGTGTGCCTACGCGCTGGGTGAGGCAGCGCTGTCGTCTGCAGAGGTAAGCCGCACGCGCATACAGGGCAGGCAGCCTGCACGGAAAACAAGTAAACGAGTCATGCATAGGATGGGGCGGGGTAGTGGGGGGCAGGATACTTATCACACGGAAGACTTAACTTTTCGCATGCCAGTTTGCGGTTGCACTGCGAATCGAAACCGGTGACGAAACCGGTGGACCCAAAGCGTGCGGATCTGGGTCACGCAGGCAACCATGCAGAGTGCATGCGAGGCCACAGGTTCTCTGTATACACGGTCAGCAGGTGGCGCCAGCAGTTTGAAAACGCTATGCATAATCTGGGATGCCTGTGGCCTGGCTTGTCGAAACAGGTAAGCTCACTAGTTGGCTCCACGGTGCACACGGTAGCGTAAGAGACGTACCGAAGGCGCAGCAAGCAAATGCGGATGGGCACCCGCTGCCAGGGTTCTTGTGGTACAGTTCTGCTCCTCACACCTCCCTGATATCCTGATCCTGTTTCCGCAGGGTTTCACGCAGAAACATCGATGACCACAAGGGCACAGGGGGGCACTTATGAGACACAGGTGGTGTGATATTCACTGTTTGGATATGTTAATTTTGGACGCCGTGAACCACGCACGCAGCTCAGGACACGATGGTCACGGTGGTTGATTGACGCACGGTTGCTTTAAGCGAGCTGTGCACCCCGGGCTCGGGACTGAAGCGCTGTTCGCTATTAGCGTTGGCCCGTGGACAGCAGTCCAAGTAGACCAAAGTGCTGCCGCTAAACATGCCAGTAACGCAAGCGACCGTCACACAGAATAACAACTTCACGTGCTGTCGTCCCCGATGCAAACAGGGGAAACGAGTCCGACCAGCGCGGGACTTCAAGCACTGGCTTTGAGTGACACATACATATTGGCAGTAGCAGTCGTGATGGCCAACTTTCGGCCAGTGCTCACCTGCTGGCTGCTAGCGAGGGACAAACGGGGCGGACTGCGCGAGAGGAAGTGAACGTAGCACCTGCGAAGGATAGAAGAAAGACCATTTGCTGTCAGCAGCTTCAAAAGGAAACAGCACAAACATGCTGGTGGTGATGGGGCAGATCTTCACCAAGTTACGCAGTTCACCCAGTGCGAATGCATGCTTTGCGGTGCAACCCGTCTGCCACAGCAAAACCACCTCTATGCCACGGTAACATGACACAGAGCAGAACCTTAAGCTTGGCAGCCTCACTGCTGTTCTTAGCTACCAGTAATCAAGCCAGTTGTGCCTGCCCTGTCAAGGTCATCCCGCTTCAACTCACTTGCGCAGAACACAGGATGAGCGCAGATAACAGCAGCGTGTGGTTCCAGAAGGTGCGTGGTTTCCTGAAGACTGCAGGTGCAGCAAGAGCGATAGCACCTGTCCTGGCCGACGCAGCAGGGAATCAGGCTGCAACCGACGTGTCATGGGCCAGTGGGATGTGAGGCACATCCTGTCCCTAGCACTTGCGCATGCGTTTCGGGGTCCACATGCACGATCACGCAGCGCGTTGCGTACCGCTGCAGGCCGTTCCGAGGACACGTAGTGTGCCGCAGTGGTATGCAACACAAGAGTCAGTAGCATTCAGCGCAAACGCCTGCAGGAAGCTGTTGCTCTTCGGAAAACATGCAGGTATGCAGCTATTTGGGTACACACACATAGTTTTGTAACACTCAAGGCCAGTGGTACCACCACCTAGCTTGTGCGTCCAGCGCACCGCCGTGCGCAAAGTATGCAAACCATGCAAGTCAGGCGCGTGGCGCCCATACCCGCGCCGCTGGTGCCACCGGGGCAAGCACATGACTGCTGTGAGCGTGTGTGACAGGCAGCAGCACACCCAAATGAAGACGCGCACGCGTGTACGTACGATGCACCGCCATGCGCGAGCTTAAATCAAATCAGGTAGGGCCTCCACCCGGGCCGCTGGTGCCACCGCAGCCAGCACATGACTGCTGCAAGCGTGTGTGCCGCGTACGTGTGCATGCATACAGCATCACGTGTCAACGGCCAGGCTTACAGGCACCAGTTCAACAATCAACGTGCAACAACGAAAGGTTGTGGTTTGCGGTTGCGGCACGCATGCTGATAGTGTGAGCAGGCGTTATGTGCTGTAATAAGCCATCGCACGAACCACTGGCGCATATTGCATCAACCATACAACTAATACAACAGTCAGGAGCTGTCATGGCTCAACCAGCAACCGTCCAATCCAGACACGCTGAGCAGTGGCAAGAGCGCCATCGTGTTGTCGCATGAATCCATGGGTTGAGACAGGCAGCCTAGACAGCCTATGCAGCCTGAGCCTGATATGATGAAAGTCATGCATCCCCACCTGGCTGGCGGGAAGGGGCTCAGCCATCATGCGATGGGTAGGTGGAACGAGTGAGGCAGGGGGGGAGGCAGGGAGGGAGGCAAGGAGAGCTTCAGGCAGGTGCGCTGCTGGAGCAACAGCAGAGGGGGCACAGAGGAGGAGGAGGAGCAGTTCAAGGGGGATGGAGCGACCAGCGCAAGCAACCCAGGGATGCTGGCTCGCATGCATACGTGCGCCCACAATGTCACAAGGGACTGCGGGCGGGGGGGTTGCTTGCGCTCCATGCAAGGAGCATAGTGCGCGACCCATCACCAAACAAAGGAGCTACTCAGCCAGGGGTGAGCAGCAATGGGAGGCACGCGGGGGTGGGGGGTGGGGGCGTGGTGGGGGCATAATGGCGAGCAAGCCGCTGCGTAGGAGCTCGTGAAGCATAGCACATATTAGCAATGGAGATCAGGTTCAACTGTTCAAGCGCAGCAACCCCTCGCCCTCCCTGTGTGCAAGCCTCAGCGCCGACTGTGTCACGCGACCAACCGGTCATACCAAAGCGCGATAGGCTGAACCTGCGTGCGTGACCGTTTGGTTGTGGCGCAAACAACAGTGCACTCCGAAGGCCCTGCAAGCCGCGATGGCAGGGGTCAGCTGGGCAATCTGGTGATGTCCACCATGCGAGTGCCGCCCACCTCCATGCAACACACGCGCGCTGTGCATATGAAGCTCACACAACGATGCGGTGGATTGAGCGCAACTCACGACTGGGCTGCGCATTATGTGTATGTGTGTGTGTGTGTGTTGGGGGAGAGCGCCTACACCGATGCAAAATGCTGGCCTGCACAGAACCAGCATCATAGCAGGTACGTATAACACACACTAACCTGCCTACCTACCTACATACCCGCCGCACAGCTGTATGCGGGTGGACCCACATATCGACTTGGGGCACCACACAGACTCACAGGTCAGCCGCTTCGTTCAAACGCGAAAGGGGTTGTTGGCGCTAATGAGGACGTGCGGCAGCGGTTGATGGCGGGACGGGCGTTGGCCGTTAGCGGCATTCACGTGGCGGGGCTTCGCCATGGATGGGGCTAGACGCATGCAGAGCAGACGTACGTACGAATGAACACGCACACGCACGCGGTCCACACCACACCACGCAGGGTTTGCAGGAGCTAGCCTTGCATGTACAGACAGAGCCCAAGTGCCGATGCATACCAACGCCTGAATGCATTGCGTCTGCATCCATGAGGGGCTGATTGGCGATTGGGAGGTGAAGTGCCCTAGACTAGGCTAGAGTGTGTCAATCAATGAATCATGCCCCCAGTCGCTAGTCGCTACGCTACAGACGCGCATGGGCGCTGCCAGCAGGAGACTGCTTTGGTTAGCCAGTCACCAGTCAGATATTCCAATCAATCTCAACATCCTGCAGGTGCGGTACGTCCTGGCATACCGCAGCCAAGTGCGGCATGGGCTGGAAGTCCTCGTCTATGAGGCCCAGCCCCGCATGGTGCATTGAGGCCCGGCGCGTGTCAACCAAAGAAGCGATGTCTTCGCCGGCGCGCGGATAATCCCTGCTGGAGTTCTTTGGCGCGCCGACGCGCACCGTGCGCAGGCGGGACAGGGCCGTGGCACCACGCAGAGCGGTGCCCAGCGCCTCACTAGTGAAGCTGCGCCTGTGGCCATCGATGCCATTGAAGTGAGGAGCGCCAGTGATGCTCAGCTCCTGCAGCGCTGACAGGTGCCGGGCGCTGGGCAGCAGCACACATAACTGCTGCAACTCTGCAAACGAAAGGCCCGAGAACCGCAGACTTGTCAGGCTGCGCAACACCGTGCATGAAAGCACAGCGCAGGCTGCCGCCTGCAGCCCCACGGCAGTTGTTGTTCCACTGTATGGCAGGCCGCCAATGTCGATGTCACGCAGGCGGCTCAGGCTGGCAATGGCGGTGTTGGAAAACAGCTTTACAAGAGGCTGCACACCAGCTTGGTCTGTGAAGCACGCAGGCAGGTGCAGGCTTGTCAAGCTGCTCAGGTGACTGGCCTGTAGGACCGATGAAAGCGCCTTGACTGCGGGCCCCGACAAGTTAAGACCCCACATGCTCAACGCCCGCAGTGTGCTGAGGCCAGTTGTGCACGCCAGCGCGTCAAACACCTCTGCAACATCCGCGGGCATGCCCATAATCGTGGGCAGGTGCAGCTCCGTCAAGCCATGCAGGTGGCTGCCGTGTTTCAACAGCGTCGCAATATATTCGGCCGTGTCATCCACATTGCCCAGTAGGTTCAGCTTGGTGAGGCGGAGGTGCGGTGAGTTGGTGAGCGTGTACACCACACGCACCGTCCACTTCACATCATAACTGTCAAAACTTGTGTATGGGTCGGACCTTGAACCAGAGCACCAGCTGAGGTCCAAAGCACACAGCCTGGGAAGGTGCATGTGTTGAAGCTGCTCACACTGATCGCTATGACCGCCAATAGGCACATGTGCCAGGCTCAGGCTGGTGAGCGAGGACGCGATAGTGGGCACAGACAGGAGGTGGGTCCAGCCCATGTACCGGCTGCGTGACAGGTCCAGGTGTTGAATGCACGACAGGTGCGTGGCGGCTGCAAGCGACGCGGCCAGTGACTGCCAGCCGTTTGGTTGGATGATGTTTCCTGCCAGATCCAGTTGTGTCAAGCCTGCAAGGTGCGGCGAACTGCGCAGCGCTCTGCCAAGCTCCTGAGCGTGCAGGTCATCCACACAGCAACCACCTAGGTCCAGGTGCGTGAGGCTGGACAGGGACGGGGAGCGCAGTGCCTGTAGCGCCATGATGGTAGGGGAGGGTCGCTCGTCGCTTCGACATTCATCCCACCGCAAGGCCAAGGTGCGCAGGCTGGGCAGCTCGGATGTGAGCGCCACCAGTGCTGACACGCAAGCGGCCTGCGCCTCACCACCATCATCTTGCCATCCATTAAGGTCCACGTGCAGGTGCGTGAGGGTGCTGTGTATGTGCGTGCTGCTGCGCAAGCAGGTGAGGGCTGCCATTACAGCCTCTGCGGAAAGGTGCTGCCTGCTCAGCTCAACTTTTTGGAGGCCCGCAAACGAGGCGGGAAGCAGCTGACCAGGACGCTGATATGGCCACTCAGCGCCCCTGCTGCCGGTGAGCTGCTTTGTGAGGGCGCTGCTTCGCAGGACGGTGATGCGATGCGTGTAGGACTCGTGCCAGCGCTTGCAGACTAGCCTCAGGTCCTTGTTCACGTGGTGGGGTGCGGGTATGAGGTCAACCACACGCTCCGGTAAGCGGTTGAACGGAAAGGCGGCGGCCAAGTCAGCGTCAGAGTCAAGCTGTTGAACGTATGGTGATGACACAGCGGTGGCAGCCTTGGCATCGTCGTGTAACGTGCTCTGCTGACAGATGTCCAAGCGTGCGTGTGTGCTGGCTGAGGCGCCGTTGTCGTCTGCAGAGGAGAGCGGTGGTAAAAAACGCAGCCTAAGACAAACAGCAGCCGGACAAACTGTGTGGCGACACACACAGCCAAACGGAAAGCACAGAATCACCGTTGCCACGGCTTGGCAGCGTTGCTCACACGCTGCACCGTGCACAGATTCTTTGCCTGAATATGCAAATGTTCCCGTGTTGAGCGACAGTACTTTGCAGGCAGCAGGCTTGCTGCGGCGAAAGTGAGCAACTCCCATTCTGAGACACCTATGCCACAGCACAGCGAGACCGCCTCAAAAGCCCAAGCTTGCCACCCTCACCTGCTGTCTGCCTGCTTCTAGCAAACTGCCAGATGAACCCGCAGCAGCACCTGAAGCCCGTCGCTAGGAACCCACTTGGCATCGCTCAAACTGGAACACAGTAGTGGAGGCAGGCTCAAGGCGTGAGGTGCCAGCAGGAGACTGGTGTAACCAACTCAACAGTTGGGTGGGGCCAACTGCAACAACTGGCCGCGGCTGGCTGCAACTATCCGTCTCAATACCCGTATTTCCTCGAGGAGGAAGAGAGGGGAATCACCTACGCCTGCGGGCTGCCCAGGTGTCCTGTTCCCTTTGGGCCCCTTACTCCTGTCGACCAGAAAATCCGTGGACAAGCGCCTGGAACGCGCCCCGCAAAAATCCGACGAAAGCCGCGACGAGGGCCGCGTCGAGAGCATTATTGCGAAGGTGTCCTCCGTGTGTTTTGTCTCGCGCGGTCCGCGAGGCCGGTTTTTGCACGGTCTGCCTAGGAGTCTAGTGTGAGACCCCAGCATGCAAGGGCCTCAGCCCCTTAGCCCCAGCAACGCCCTTGGGCCCCCCTATCTGCCAGCACAGTCCGTAACCAAACCTTTACCCTGTCCACACTAGACAGCTCTGCTCACGACACTGTGTGTGACACAGACTGGTTGGCATGAGTGACGAGCATGGGCTCTGTTAGCCCTTGCCCCTTGGTTGGCAAGACTGTTTGGACAATTCACGCTGTGCCAAAAGGAGCCAGTGGATGCTTTTGGGGTCCTCCCTGTAGCTGGTTGAGCAAGGGCCTCAGACCCTTAGCCCCACTGCGCCTGCCCAGCTAACCCCAGCGCACCCTGAAAGGAACTCAAACATCGGCTCGCAGCCTCACCGCCCAAGCACAGACTACCGAGAGCCAGGCGAGCAGAAGCTGAACCACAGGAGGACTGGTGCAGTCCAGAAAATCCCAGAGCCTTGCAAAATAACTGCTGCCTGCTGAAAGCCCTGCCTGAACAAGTGGCATGCACAGCAGGCATGCAGGCGGAAAATGCTGCCGCACGCAGTAGCCCTCGCCGAAGGGCTGTCGGTATGGACTGCAGCAAACTAACTACCACTGTGATGCGAGCGGCCCGTGGGCCCGTTCTCATCAAGGCCCCCCCTTACAACCCCCCTTAGGGCTGCGTTCAGACCCCTCCTTGCGGCAACTCTGGCAACGGCATTTGATGCTTGCAAACATGCATGCATGGGCGTCCAAGCCGGCAAGCGATGCACGCTTTCCAGGACGCCCGTGTCGTCAGCGGGCAGCGGTACATGGTTGACTTACACACTTGGCCTATCTGGCCATTCATGGATTGCATCAGTGCATATGAAGTTGTGTGGGGTGTGTGGTGGTGCGTGTGTGAGCGGGCGTGTACGTGATTTGAG
>BDDA01001047.1:13827-31271 GCA_001662385.1 Chlamydomonas asymmetrica | reverse complement strand
CAAGGGGGGAAGGGGGGGTCGTGTGGGTGGATGGGATTGGCAAGGGGGGGAAAGGGGGCGGTCAAGGGGGGGACATCAGCACCTTAGCACCGCCATATCATCACATGCAGGCCGCCATTGCTGGCCATTCTCAACAGTACCTTGTGCATAATCGAGAGGCCCATGCAGGCCCCATAAGTAAGCAGGCCCATGCAGGCCCCAAGCAGGCACCAGTACCAATACCAAGCGTCAACAATAACAACCTTCTGAACAAGCAGTCCACGCAGGCCCGATAGTCAGCACCATCTGAAGCATCAGCCTAGTCCCATAAGGCAAGCTTTACAGCTGCATCAGGATTATCAGCCGCTGTAAGCCAAAGTACTCCAGGACGTATGCAGGGTGCATGCATGATGACTGATGAGATGGCTTATATGCAGTCACATCCGGCATACACTTATACGCGTACCTGCGTCTTGCCCGATATGTTGAGCGCCTTTGCGATGGATGCCTCCACCACTGCGGGGGGCATATATCCCTCAGCCAGCCTCAGGCTGGTCATCCTGCAGTGGTGCACATGCGGCCACACACAGCCACATCGTCAGTTGGAGGCTGGTCATCCTGCACACGCAGCCGCACGCGCAGCCACACATTCACTGACAGATCGCGTTTGATACAGCCACCCTTGAGATTATCAGACCGTTGATCGTTTTGCGCGGCAGCCGCCAGATCAGCCCAGACACCTCGTTCGCCATCGTCAGGTGCAGCCTCTATCCCTACGCATATGCATATGCACACTGCATGGCCCAACGGTAATCACAGTGCGTTGCCCCACGGGCACCTCTGTCTGACACGCAGCCACAGCACCGTCCACACGCATGGAAACCCACGCGCAGAGACTAGGGCTCAGCGGCTCCAGCCTTCAGGATACTCCTGATGTGCTTCAAGAGCTTACAGCCTTACACCAAATGACTGATTGAGTTTTCGTTGTTCACACTCGGCCAGCTGGCCAGAGGCCCACATTTTGAGTTGCTGGGCGGCTGGTGTGGTGCGCACCTCTTCGCGCGGGCGTGGCGGATCCCCTCCTCCACAGAGAGCTGCGCAAACGCGATTCGAGGCGCGCCCCCGCCCTCCCCATCGCCACCTTCCTCATCGTCATCGTCGTCGTCGTCATTGAAATCGTCGCCCATGCCGCTGGCAGCAGACCACCGGCGACCGCCTCTTCCGCCGCCGTTGCCGTCGCCGCCACCCGCGCCATACGTTCCCATCGCCGTGTGGGGCCGTTGCAGCACGCCGGGCGCCGCTGACACCGCCACCCCGTAGCTGCTTCCAGGGCGCCCGCCATAACCGCCATAACCGCCGCCCGCCATGGCGGTAGCGGGACGCTGGGCAATCGCACTTCCCTTCCCGCCGTGCTTTGCGGGCGGCAAGGACGCGACTGGCACAAACTTGCCATTCACGCGCGCCAATGGGATGTTTGGGGCCGGGCCATGACCTACAGGCGCCTCCTCCCCGGCTCCGTTGCCGTAGCTGCCAAACGGCATTGACGCCGACGCGAACGACGCCTGTGCGAGACTGCCGAGCCCGCCAGCCCCGCCAGGGCCGCTGTGGTTTCGGAGGCTGCCTGAGAGGGCGGAGGCGGAGGGGTTGTTGGTGAGGGAGGAGGTAGTTTGGGCCAGCTTCCGTCGGAGCGCCGCCGACTGCGCCTTGGCGGCGTCTGCGCTGGCGGCTTGCTGCTCGGCGATCCGCTCCTGTTGGTGTCGTGTCATGTACATATACTGATCAGTTATAACACGTGGCCGGTACACGTTTGTTTACAACCCTAGCCATGTGGGGGGCAGGCCAGTACGCGGGAATCAGAGCTCAGGATTCGGTACACACAAGATTTGACGGGAAGCAACCAAGTACTGGCTGCATAGGTTGTGAGAGGACGAGTAAGCGATCAAGTGGTTCAGAAATGTGTCTCACGCTGGTAGGCACTGTCAGGGTGTGTGTGTGTGTGTATGTGTGTGTGTGTGGGGGGGGGGAGGCGGAGCGTGTGAGCGGTACAGTCATAACCGGGTCAAACGACGGATCATCGGGAGCCATGGCCCATTCTGCAGCTTCACTGTGCGCTTTCAGTTTGCTGCTAACTGCAACTGTATGGGATCCCTGCATGGTGCACTACACATGTGATCATGACCTTTCATGACGCACCATCTCCTCCTTTTCCTCCTGGGAGGGGCCGAACAGGCGGGGCGTGGTCTGGCAGGCAAAGCCCGGGGCCTCCCCGAGCTTAGGCGGCGCCGCGGAGGGCGGCAGGTTGGCTCCGAGACCAAACAGCCCGCCGCTCCTCATCGACCTGTGAAGCGAGAGAGAGAGGCATGCACGAGCGCGCGGAGAAAGCACGTTTAGGGCAACTAAAGTAGAGCTCCAAGCTCCAAGTGTAAGAGTTATACATCTAGATCGTATGGCAACATGGCAGAGGTAGGGCAAGCACTGCCAAAAGAGTGAAACGGGGTGAGGGGTGAGACGCAAGGGGTGCAGCGAGCGAGCGGGTGCAAACGGAGTGGGGAAACGCCCGCTGACGCCGCGAGTGTGTTTCAAAGCACCTATTTGCGCGGCTTCAACTGCAGTAAGCACGCAAGCTGTTTGACGCCAAATATGGAAGGCTTGATTTGTTTGGGGGCTATAAAATTCAGACGGACGGACCTTGCGCGCGACGCGCGGGACACCCCGCTCGCGTACGACCGGGACGACTTGACGCTGCGGCCGTCGCTGCGGCCTGAGCGCCCGCTGCGCCCGCCCTCGCTGCGGCCGCCGTCTTCATCATCGAGGTCCGCACCGTCGTCTCCGAGGCGCGCGGGCGGCGGCCCGCGGCCGCCGGCCTCGCGCCACGCGCGGACCGCGGCGACGCGCTTGGCGGCCTTTGCGGCCTCCTCCTCGCCCTTACGCGCCATCATGTGCTCGTACGCCTCCTGGAAACCTCATGTTATGCAGCGTAATGCACTTATGTTATGTTGAGTTACGCCAGCAGCGTGCCATTATGTGTGCACGTAGGCGTCCTGGACATCACACCGCATTGTTTGGTGTGCACGCGGCAGGCGGGCAAACATCGAAGGACACGTACGACTTGTTATCATTGGGCGCGTGCCGGCCAAACGGCCCATGCTCCCCCCAGATGGGGACCAGGCTTCCAAAATACCAGGCATCGCATTGTGTCGTGTGCAATGCGGCAGGCGGTATCAAATTAGTGCCAATTCACGTTATGACTTGCCAACGTGTGGGAAGCTTCAGGTACCCGAGTGTGATGTGTACCGTGCTTGCGCGATGCTTGTGAGCCAGGTGCGCACCACTCTGTGTGCACAGCTCCTGCCTTGCTTGATGTACCGGTACGTTGATGAGTGCGCGTGTACGACCAGCGTGGCACGGTGCACAGAATAGCTACCAGCATGTAAAACAGGATTCAGCACCACATGAAAGGAGGGCGCAGGAACCCCTCGTACGAGTGTGTATGGCGTCCCGCACCTGGCTGTACTCAATTGCTCCAGGGTCTGGTGAGGCGGGCGGTGCCGCTGCGCCGAGCGCCAACCGCGGCGTTACCTGACACAGCGGATGGAGGAATGAGGCGAGGAGGCAGGCAAGTGACAAGAAGGAATTAGCACAGGCAGGTGAGGGCTCAGTCATGGTCTCAAGACTTTTCAAGGCGTGGACTTCGTGAGGCGAGCCGCGTGCTTCTGGACTACATGGGGGGGGAGCAAGCCTGCTGCGCTTCGTCGCGCAGGAGACCTACTGCGCGGATGAGCTTCACAAGCTGTTCCACATCACACTAACGATATCAGCACCTGGCTGTCCTACTGTAAACAACAGCAAACCAACCGGTCACGTAAACAACAACCTCGTTTTTGAGTTCCTTTGTCGCGCATGCATGAGGCGGACCCCACCTGCGCCACGCGTGTGGTCATGCCCCACACATCGCCCTGGATGTTGTCTGGCAGCTCGGACTCGTCCCCCCCGAGCCGCCTCCGCCTCCGCCGCTCATTGGTCTGCTTCTTGCTGCCGCCTGAACCGTTGCCGGCGCCGGCGCCGTTGCCGCTGGTTGCCAGGATGCCGCCGGCGGCGGCGCCGGGGATGCCTGCCATGAGCGCGTTGCGGGTCGGCGGCCGGGCGTCGATCTCCATCAGCTTCCGGTCAGCTTCCGGCACCTCACCGGGCTCAAATGTACCATCATCCCACGCATCCATGTCCTGTGCTCACACGCGTGCAGGACACCAGCAGTACAACCGCGTGGTGTTGGTGTAAACCAGCACGGCTTGCTTCCCATTCCCATGTGCAGTTCATCAACGCGCTCTCCCTTCTTTTCCCTCCCTCTTTCCCCTCACTCTTACCTCAGGCAGGTACTCCAGCAGGTCGTTGTTGACGTCACCGTTGCTGCGGCCGCCCAGCTGCACGTACGGTTCACGTTGCAGCAGCAGGGTCAATATGTCATACCGCATACGGTACACACAATGAGGATGGCTTGGATGATCTACAGCAGGCGATGGAGCCCAGGAGCCCCTCGCCCCACAAACCTAAACCCTAAACCCTAATCCCTAAACCCTAAGGCAGCAGCTGGCAGCAAACCGAGTCTACAAGTCAGCAGGAGCCTGCTGTAGCACACATTCGGGTCCTGCAGCACATTCGGGTGAGAAGTGTGGCGAACATACCGTTTGCAGCATCTTGGCCGCTGGCGACTTGGGCGGCGCGTTTTGGGAGGGCGTGGCGGGCCGAGCGGCATCCGCACCTCCCGGCCTGTCTCGCATGCACATCAAAGCACACCATGGAATACCAGTATGCTCACGAACAATACTACGTTAGGTTACCGCCAATCGTCCGCTTTGATGACAACATTGCTTTATGAAAGCAGGGCCTTGCTGCGCAACAGCACGTCGCCGCCTGCAGCCTTCACAGCTGCAACACACCACGCGCCATTTTGCTTTGGGTGGTTGTGCAGCAGTTGGCTTGGGGGCATCCGTTGTTTCGCTGCTGCTGGCCAAAACAAGCGACCGGGCGCTCCATTGAAATGTTTATACTGCATGCGGGCCCATACTGCATGCATGCATGCATGCATGTGTTTGTGTTTGTGTTTGTGTTTGTGTTTGTGTTTGTTTTGCCCCGCACCTGAGGTCTTGCCACATGGAGAAGAGGTCCTCATGCCGGCACGCGTCCATGCAGCGCAGCACGCGCGCGAACGAGTCGTGGTCAATGAGGCGGTACCGAGAGCCGGCTGCGCCGCCCGCACCGCCGCCAGCAGCTGAGTCAGCTGTGCTGGGATCTGCGCCGTCAATCACGTGGTTCGAGACGTGGTCGTACACGCAATACACATGATTGCACATGCATTACACACAGTGCCACTTGCGGACCACGTGCGGTACATTCGATGCAATCAGTACCGCACAATGATGATCCTGCGGGCCATGGCTGTGAAATCGGCTTGCTTGATTGTCAGGTTTGCCACCTTCCCATTCTTTCATCATGGCCCAGGAGAGGCCTACGCGGCGTGTGCGGCTGCGGCAGTGCTGCGGTGGCTTGCCAAGCGCCCTGCCTGGCAAACGCAGCACGAGCGCGTGCCGTCACATGACCATCATTGGCCGGCCTGGTCTGTACCGCTAGTGAGCCGCACTGGGGTGTGACGCTCGGCAGAGGCGCAGCTGTGCATTGTTATTTGTTAGGAGTATGTATTTCGATTTTTCCCATTGACCAAATGCCCGCCTGCATGCTGCACATCGCCTTTGCACGAACCTCAACCCAGCTTGGCCATGCAGCCAAGGCGGTCAACCCACTCACCAGCCTGCAGCACGGTCGATGCTTGCGCGCCCAGCGGGTGCGGAGGGCGCGTCAACGACTGCTGCGGTGTGGCTAACGCCGCCGCCGTCGTCGCCGCCGTCGCGCCTGCTGCGGCTGGCTGCGCAGCACTGCCTGCAGACCCTGCAGAGGTGGAGGCCATCAGGCTGCGTTGCTGCTGGTCCTGCGTCTGCGCCTGCGCCTGCGTCAGCCCATCGCCTGGCGGTGACGCTGAGGAGGGCTGGGATCGTGCTGCAGCCCACTCCGGGTCCCACCACAGCGGGTTGCACACGTCCAGGTCCTGAATGAGCATGCGGGACTGCTCCACCAGCACCTGCAGTGCGACAGCAATGCAGCATAAACACACCGTCGAGCATAGATATGACAAGATCTCTAACACTCGCCGTCATGTGTATTTTTGAAGGTAATGAGTCTAGCGACTACGCCCAATGCTCCACTAGTACCTGCAACGTGAGAGCGTTAACACAGCATCAATACACCGTCGAGCATAGATTGGACATGATTTCCAACAAGCGCGCCTTCATGTGCGTTTTTGACAGGCAGGGACTGCACCCCAAAGCCAACTGCACCCAACGCTTGCGCTTGTCGTGGGCAGACGACGGGCTGGCTGTGGTGATTGCAATCTGTCAGTAGCGGTCAAGCATGTACCTGTTTGGGGCCTGTCCAAGGTGCCATGTGCGGGGAATGCATGGGGTATTGGATGCTCACCTGCAGCCATGCGTCGAGCTCAGGACCCTTCTTGCCTAGGCGAGCCAGCTGCGGCACCAGTAGTAGCTTAGCGTCCAGCCTGCGAGCGGTGTGCCGGCCGGTGGCGGCCCAATGACAGCAGGCAGAGTGACTCACGTGATGCCGGTGCCAGACACTACGCACGGCATGTTACAGCGTAATCAATGCCGTGTTTCAAGCCTGACATATGTTACCAGGGAGCATGTTCCAGGCAGTTGGGTGATTGAATGATGCTCGGCCACCTTTTTCACACCAATACACTTGACCGGTGGGGGCGGTTATCACGCTGCGTGCTTGTCGTGCTCGAGTAGTGCCACGAGCGTCCTCGTTGTGCCGCCTCCCCTCTCCCTCCCCCTTTTCGATATCAGACAGACATACGCTCTAACCGTGCCGTGCCTCTGGTGCTTGAACATGCAAACGCGCGCCGACACTGCAGCCACGCGCTGCTGGGCCTTCCCTAGGCCTAGGCTATGTGCAGCAGCCTGTGGCCCTCAGGCACGCCATGTGCCAAGGTTGGTGAGCCTCTTCTGGTCGTCCGGTCCCCATGGGTGTTTGGCTGTTACGCTCCTGATGCAGCAAACCTTATTGACTTACAGGCAGTACAATGCACTTCAAGTCCAACACAGAAACCTGCCCCATCATGGCCACAGATAGCAATGTGCCCGCCAGTATGTCAGCGCCTCACCTGTCATACTCGAGCGTTGCAGCGCATGAGAGGTGATGCAGCAGCATGTGCAGCTTGATGGACGTTGCCGGCTCTGCAAAGGCAAAGACAAGGATACGCTTGGACATTGGGAGCCTTCTAGAGTTCTAGGCGAAGCCTGCGCTCCCACCGAATGAGGACAGAAACAGCCGGCTGCGCCGGCTCTGCAAAGCACATGCACACGTGCGTGCAGCACATGGGCGCCTTGCAGCTGCTGCATGCGTACAAACTATGACAAACTATGACATCATGGCAACCCCCACAACCGGGGCATGTGAGCACATGCATGATGCATGCACGATCCGCGTGTCGGTGTTCATGCCTGTGTGTCTTCTCATCGCTCTCTGCACGGGGTCTTGAACCCACAGCTGTTGCGCGGACGGGCACACATGATGCGTATCGCACAGTGCAAATGCTGGTGAGGCACCACCGCAGTGCAGCAGCGTAGCCGTACCTTGGTTCACCTCAGGCAGGAGGTCTGTTGCGGCCTCCATATGGTAGCGGTACAGGCCTGGTAGCTCGGCCCAGTCAGACACGACCGGCGGTGAAGGCAGAAAGGGCTGACCCAGCAGCAGCTGCTCATCCGCAAGCTGCGCGCGGCGGTGCAGCAGAGGACAAAACAACCAGGAGCGTGGCAACACAGGCATACAGATGAGCAACAACATAGGCAGGCAGATGAGCCAAGTCATGCATGGTGATTAGTGAGAGCAGATGTATTCAGGCAGGTGCTTTAGCTGCCTCAAGAGCGGAATGCGCGTACGGGGCACGCTCGCTACATTTGCGGTGCAGTACGTGCCTTGCACAAGGCGAGCCGGCGCTCCCACCCGCCCACCACCGATCCTTATACCCCACCCAACTGCCAGCCAGTTGGCTTGGATCAAGCCAAGTGAACACACATAAATGAATTGAGCATGGTTGGCCCCGAGGGAACATCGCACCGTACACAATTCAAACAGCCTTGGGACTCCACTCCGCACAACGCCTGCCTCTGCCACTGCCACAGCCTGACAAGGGGAAACTCAGAAAAAATCTGCTACCTCATATCTATGACCAGAAAGCTTCGAAGGGCGGAATGCAGTGCAGTGCCGCTCGTTGCGTACCGCGAGCGCCGGCTGCGCCTCGGCATCCGGGCGGCCAGCCACCATCGCCGCAACGTCAACGGGCCGCCAGCCGTGCATGGGATGGCTGAAGGGCACCCCGTACGTCCTCACATCCTCAGCCCCATGCGGCCGCCTGCTCCGTGACTCCAACCAGCCCGCAACCCCCGTATGCGAGGCGTGACTGGCGCGCCTGTCTTGCCCCCCCGGGCCGCCAAGGACGCTGCTGTGGCCTGTGCTCTGGCGCTTGGCGGCAGACGCGTCCTGAGGCTTGTTGCCGGCGCTGCCAGACTTCGTGCGGTCGAGTTGTGGAGCGTTGGCAAAAGAGTGTGTGAAAGAGCGCGTTGCGTTGGTGAAGGACTGCTTGTTAGCGCCGGTGAAGGACGGCGCGGATTCGAAGCGCGGTCCGGGCGGCAGGAGCTTCTGTGAGTTCTGCCGCAGCCGCGGGACGTGCGGCTGAGGCGGCGCGGGCGCCTTGCCCTGCTGATGGTGCTGAGCCTGGCCCCCAGCGGCGGGCGCGTCGGGGATGGTGGTCAGCAGGTACGCACAGGGCAGTCGCTTGCCACTCGTGACGCGTACGCCTGCAATACATGGTGATGTTGTTCAATACACGTATGTCCCATTAGGGGAGGATTAGGGGAGCATTAGGGGAGCATTGGGGAGCATTGGGGTAGCCACCGGAGTACGATGAGGTGTGGGAACCCTGAGTGCTGCTGACTCTCGCTTGGGGGCAGTCCCTATTTTGACTGTACAGTGTACACTACTAAATGACCGCCTGCAACACACACACCCTGCTCCAGTGCAAGCGCGGAGTGACCGCAAACCCCCACATGACGAAGCACAGCGACATGCGATGATGCAATGCAGCCCAAGATGGGCTATCACCTGTATGGTACATGCAATGGTCCCCAATGCAATGCACCCGCTGCGTCTGCCCTCACAACTCGCCCAGCTCTGCGCACACACGTGGGGCACCCCATGCAAGCACACACACACGCCCATGTGCGCCCGTGCCTCCCGCCGTGCCCCCGCTCACATGTCATGTCGTAGAGCGCATAGTTCAGATACGCGCCCCCGCCACTCGCCCGCAGGCGCGCCAGCAGCGGCCGCCGCACGTGCTCCCCGAAGTAATTGGGTCGCGGCGGGTCGATGATGTGAGTGTCCGGATCCTGTAGCAAATTACATCATACAAACCAGCAGAAGTGGGAATCGCATCTCTGCAAGTCATCCCGTATGAATGTGGTTGCCCCACTCCACAGCCATGGCTGCCCTGGTGCTGCATCCTTGCGGTGCATGGTGCACGATGCGTCCCTGCATTGCCCTCGGAGCATATCCCTTTGGTTATCAGTTTGGTTAACGCAGGTCATTAACGGGCTCCCTGGACTCCCTGTGTGCGCTCCTCCACAGTAGTGCTTGTCGCTGACCACACCTTGTCGCTGTTGCGTGCGGCGCACTCGTTGGCGGCTTTGGTGTCCACGTGGTCGATGGCGTGTGCGTCGCTCCAGGAGGTTCCCGCTGCGCCTCCGCCGCCCAACTCCTTGTGAAGCACCTGCGCAGCACACGCCAGTGACAATGTGTGCGAGTCGCTCGATGTGGGTCACCCCCCACCCCCTCGGGTTTGACTGTGTTGTACTGTCATAGACCTGCGCTTGCGGTTGCGCTGGCATCTGGCAAACAAAAGGACGTGGTGTATGCTGACATGAACCAGGGTACTACGGTAGTTGTCCCTGCACACCTGTGTTCTGCCATAAGTGTAGTCCCCATCTGTTGTGTGCGCGTACGATTGCCGAAAGTCCCAGAACGTCTTTGGCGTGTAGGGGGCTGCAGGCGGGGGATACTGCTCCGTGCTCCACAGAACCACCCAGTCCACGTGTGGTTTCCCATATTTCCCGTAATATGTACAGAGCTTGACCTGCAGCGTAAAGCGTTGGGGATGGCAAACGACAACTCTTGCCTTTGGACTCGTTTACACCAGGTAGAAGTGGTAGGCAAGAAGAAAACGAGCTCATCATTTAGCAGGTTGAAGTGTGGGCTGAACAAAGGTAAACCATGAATGGTCGGTCGGTCATGTTCCCACCTCAGCTGCGGGATAGTCGGAGTGCTGTACGAAGCGAAAGGCGCCCTGATGCGGGTCGGCTGCAGCGAGCAAGTAAAAGCTGCCCGGTGGTAATATAGGCCAGAGCTCAGTGGGCAGAGAGAACACGGCTGATAGCCGTGCGCCCCTTCCTCCAGGCTGTGCGTCCCCCGGTCCCTCGCCTGGTTCCAAAAGCTCAAACCTCCTCGCACGACAACACTGCTTGAAGCGCTCCAAGGCCTTTTCAGTCTGCATATATAGGTAAAATGGAAGTGTATGGTTTTACAAAGTGCTTGCGGTGTTTCATCACTCTCGGAACGTGAAGGTCCAGCCATCAGCAGCGGGAATTCCATAGAGCATGAGTATGGCAAGAGCATAGCCTCAGTCACTTCCTTCCATCAACGATGATAGATACATTGTTGCATAGAGCTCACCCACGGCAATTGTCTTGCCCATGTTGGTTCCCCGCCAGCGTCTGCAGCCTTCATGCTAATTGTTCGAGCCCATAAGTCCATCGCGCTGCACTGAGGCCAAGAGGTGCCTCACAGTGAAACTATTCTGCTGTGGCTTACCCGTTTCCACCCCACGGCCGCATACTGGCGCAACGCTGGTTCGGCTTGCTTTGCGTGGAGTCGTGGACGTAGCAAGGATTGTAAGTTGTCAAGACACACAAGCAAGGACACTGTGTAAGGTTTCTCTGGAGCTTTTATGGCATATATTGCATTGACAAGCCGTGCATAAAAGCTGTGGCTGACATGTATTGGGTACACGAAGTACCTAGCGAGTGGCGACGTGCATTCAATTGCTACCACGCCTGCAGAGCTCGCTGACTCTCAACCCAAGCATCCACACGTAGGAGCATGCACGGACTGTAGTGACATGACATGTACATACACCCTCTTACGCCCCTCAACCTTGCTAGCTCTCAACAGCCTACGAACTCATGAGCCCCTGACGACCCGAGCGTCTCTGGTGGCAAGGTGCGCAGGCAGCAATCTGGCAGGGCTGAGGCAATTGCTGGCAAGGCCGCCCATTGCCCCACCCCGCTTGGTAGCTCGGCACACTGCAGGACCGTGCCCGCAGCTTCCGTGCCCAGCTCTCCGCCGACATGCATGCATGCATTTGAGATGCATTCACAGGCAGTCAATACTTGACTGTAATTCACCTTGCTTGCTTGTCCGAGTGCCACCTTCCCAATCTTTCACAGGCAGTCACAGACATGCATGGAGGTTGGCAGGTCCATGCAGGCTGGCACGCATGCGTGTTTGCACTCATAACCATCCATGAATGGCCTGATTGGCCAAGCGATGTCAAGTCAATCAATCATGCATGTTTGCTGCTTGCTACGCACATGCGAGCATGAGCCCAAAGGAGCGAATGGGGGGGCCAAGGCGCCAAGCCGACAGTGCGTGCATGAGCGCGACTCGCCTTTCATGGTCGGACAGTTCTTTCCTTACGCATGCGCATGCACACACTGCCCGGCCCCACGGGAATCACACTGCATGGCCCCATGGGCGCCTAGCTCTGACACATGCACGCGAGGCTGCTGCTGCTGCTGCTGTGCGTGACTGCGCACAGGGCAGGGCTATCCAGCTGCACGCTCTACAAGTAACTGATGGTGACTGACGAGTGAGGGGGTGAGGGCGCTGCATGGGCTGGACACGCTCACAATGCTGCCCCTGCTGCCGCACACAGTACGACACGCCATCACCGCTATGTGCTCACCCAACAGCAGTCTGTGAGTGAGGTCGCGCATGTCAAATCACATTGACAGAAAGCCTGCGAACTGAGTGCCCCTGGCGGGCCACAGCTTGCACGGCACCTGCTTGCACTTACAAGGACACTATTTGCACGTCTAGTCACGGTTTGTTCTGTAGTTATGTATAACAGAAATCGCACATAGGGGTAAAGGAGGCACTCGTAGGAGCCCGGGCCCGGACATCACATGGGCGCGGGTCCCTGTCACAAACAAATGATGCTTGGCAAACAACAGCAAATCACACTCTCGGATGGGCAAACCACTCCTACTACTACGGTAGTTTATGGGCAGAGGCGATGCAGCAAAATGCGCGAAGCAAGGCAAGAAGCCCAGCCCGGTGATGAGCCGCGCACGCGTCGCCCCGTTGACTCGCCAACCAAGCGGCGGCGCGGCTGCGACACAGCAACGCCATCTACCTTGCGCAGAGCGCAGGGGTGTCGCACAGCTGCATACCATGAATCCGGAACGGAGGGTCAGCAGCGCCAAAACGCAACAGAATACCCCGAAATGAGGGCCAAGATGATCGACGGCTCGAGTCAGCCACGACCCAAACGCAAACCGTGCGGCATGCACCGAAGCTGCGGCATTCGCTGTTATTTGCTCCGTCCGCCACAACAGGCAGCCGATTCGATGCAGCCTGCAGAATGGAATCGCTCGGCAGGCAGCATGGAATCAGCACTGCAGAAAGTGCAGGTGGCGGGGGTGGTATCATGATGAGAGGAGAGTCGACATGGATCTTCGAGCCAGCGGCGAGCATGCACCGTGTGTTCAAGTAAATTTGCTTCCACCGTGTGTGTCGGGGTCGACCGGCGGCACGATCATGCGTTGAAATCTGGCACGTACCTCACTTTATACTTGTTGGCATCCATACAAAGCAAACTTAAGCAGAATTCAGATATGATATTGTAGGTATACTGACCAAGTGGCGTAGCCATAGATTGACTCCGGCATGGGTAAGCGTTCAGATGTGAAATAATGACAGAAGCAGCGGTGCTATAGCTGCATCGTGGGCGATACCCAACACTTGTGATCGCGTGCCAATAAACGATACCATCCACTTATCGAATCACCGAACCCCGGCAACCACACAAACCAACCCGGCTGCGCCCCAGATAGCAACCCGATAGCAACCAGCATGGCAAGGGGTGCTGTGCAGCAGCTAACCAAAGCCGTTCGCCCACCCGCTCGCAAATTGTTCCATCCAGAGGCTTTGCAGGCTTGCAGAGCGAGGCTGGGTATAGCACTGTCACTGCCGGAGCACTTAGCCTTCTCATGTGCAGCCTAAGCTTCAGTCTTGGGCTCTTGGCATCATCGCAGCCCTGCCGCTAGCGCCCATCCGTATATCTTTCCCGGTGTGTGACCGCACCCACGCAACCCGCGCCAATGACCTAGCAACCGGCAAGCAAACCTGCCCTGGGTCAGCACTCAGCAGTAACAGCCACTCAGCGCAGCGCAAGAGCAGAAGCCTCAACCTCAGCCGAGGTGGCTTTGAAGTTCTCGAGCAAGTTCTCAGAAGCCACAAGTCCGACTCAGACGCAAGCCCGTCTTGCTGTGTGATCACAAACGGCAGCAGGGTAGCTAATCAAGGTGCAGTGCTGTCAGACCCGCAGTACGTCTCAACCCTCACAGTACGTGTGTCGTGCTTTGCCTTCCTCAGCTAGCAGCAAGAGAGACGTTCAATGAATGGCACCGCCAAGCGTTAGAGGTGGTTGCGTGGATGGCATCCCATCCAGTACCAATGCACAGGGCATACACGCTCACTCACAGTGAGGCCACGGCGCAGGGCGTTGGCCTACTGATGCGCCTGCCATATCAATATATCTTGCAAGGCGGGTAGCCCACAGAACCAGCTGGGCCAAACGGGCAGGTAGACACGCGCAAGAGGTCTTGAGGGGCTCATCCAAACCGTGGCCCGACATGGCACGGCGGATTGAGCGGCCCTGGTGTGAACGTGGGTCGATGCGAGCATTGATTCAGGATGGGAAAGCCCTGCGGGATAGACTGGTGCCGTCCTATGAAAGTGTCTAAGGGGCGCAAGCGATATGAAGACCTGTGAGCCGGGGAGGGGGCCGCAGCCGGCGCCTCTGCCACAGAATGGAGATTATCAATGCGCACAAGCCAGCCAACTACCGCAAGCCGCCCTCTTTCAGACAGAATACAAGGTGGGCTTTGCCATTCCACACGGGCACACACAGGCACAGGCACAGGATGAAAATGGCGGCGAGGCAGCAGACATGGCTTGGAAGGGGCACGCAGGGGAGCTCGTTCCACGTAGCAGCTATGTGCATCGCGCAGACAGGTGCGTGCTGCAATCCGCAAACCCGTGCCACGCCGGATGAGTGACCAGCTAGCGCATTCGCTTGATGGTGACATATCACATATGGGGGAAATCAGCCTGGCGGCAGCGATGCCTCAGCTCAGCTCGGCGTAGCCGTGTGCTGGGCATCCAGGGCCCTGCTAGCTTGCTGCTCGTCCTGCTCCTGCAGCGCACACGCCCCCTATGCATAACAGCATGTAGGCGGCGCAGGGTTCGTTGCGGGGTCAGACAGACCGCCAACGAGCGCGCTTACCTACCAACCAATACTGATACTAAACGCTCAAAGGATGAAGATGAAAATCAGGCCCGGACGGCAGTCCATCGCAGGTCCCCAAACCACTCAAAAAGTACTGTGGTGCTGTGATTTCACATCACAAGGTGTGAATGCACATCACCACATGTGAAAGCACACATCAACAGCAGATGTGCAAGCACACCACCAGGTGTGAAAGCACATCGCCAAGCGCTCTCGCTCTTGCACGCACAGTCAGCGGCGCTCACGCCAGCCGAGAGGGAATACGCACGTGCCGTGCACGTGCCAGAACAACGCTACGCACGCACCACCACGCAGCCTGGAATGCAAACACCTGCATGCGTGCGTGTATACTCGCTTGAGCGGGCTCAGACCACTAGCTGTTGCAGTAGGCGAACCAACGCGGAAGCGAGCGGAATGAAGCAGCAGCATGCATCATGCATGATGCCTTGCATGCATGATGCATGTAAGGCATTTGCGCGTTGTGAAGGGCACCGGCTCGGCCCTCAACGGTCAGCCGTGGCGTTTGCCGCTGGCACCTTGATGACCGCCCGCCCGCAGCGCGCCTGAGCTCTAATGGACATGCTCTAATGGAGCTCAAATGAACCATAAACTGAACCTGCTGGATTGAGTGTGCAAAGCGATGAATCCTGTGGGTCGCACGGCCAAAATTGTCAGATGGATACTAATCGCATCGCAGCACGACACAATGCGGTATTGTATTGGTGCCCTCGAGAACGGTTGTGATCAAACACACACGCCTAAAAACGTGTGCATGGCGCGCCAACGTACGCAAAATCATGCCGACCATGCTTGTGCACGTGCTTGTGTGTGCAGTGGCCGTCAAAGATAAAGCGAGCATATATAGGCACTACAAACGTTTGCTATGGTGCAGTCATGATTCGATAATGGCACTTGTGTGTAGGGTACAGCATCGGCATTGGTATCAGGGTGCCTGCGGGACGTGCAAACCACGTTATGGTGCGCGGCCTGGGAGCTTGCAGCGAAGGCCGGGGCAGGCACGTGCAGGCGGGGCGGAGAAAGCATTGCGGCCAGACTGGACTAGCAATAGTCAGTCAAGGAGCCTCTAACCACCTCCACTCCATGCGTACAAGGCAGACGCTGCCGTTATCTTCAGGCCTTGCGCTAAAGGCACCTGCTATACGAGTGCTATTGCAAACGGCGGGGATGAATGCTTACTTTGTATGGACAGTATAAATGCTCGCATGCTGCCGCCGCTGACTCACAGCCAGCCAGCAAGCAGTGGCAATATGTACTAACCATGAAGAACGCAGCGCAACGCGGGTATTCTGCTCAGGTGCGTCGGCGTGTGCACCCTACAGGACCTCGCCTGCGGCAGACATGGAATCGGCCGTACCCGTGAGGCTGCCATAGCCTGCACCCATACCGCAACCAGCAACAACTAGTGTGTACGGAAAACTGTGGACCCTTCTGAGACCGCCAAAGCAGGACTGCACCTGTTTGCCTGCAATGTTTATATGACTGGAAAGCGGCAAGGTGGTCTCCAGTACAGAAGGCCGGATCAAAACGCGAGCTACGGTATTTATGTCGAAACTATAAGTGAGAGCGCACCCAGCCTGCGCTCAGCGCGCACGAAATTGGGAAGGCGGCGATAGATTGTTGGCCCATAACGTGCACAAACCAGTGCGCGGGTGTGTGTGGCAGGCGCATCGTGTGACCGGGATGGGGTGATAGGCACACTGCAGAATCCTCGTGGTCCTGCTGCCCCCAGCGAGGTCCAGTATCCGAATCCCTACTGGCCGATTTGGCTTTGAACAGTTTACCTTCCCTCTGAACACCAGCCTCAGGGCCCAAGTGTGTGATGTGCCTTGGGCAGGCGGAAAGTGTTGAAGTACATCCTGTATAATTCACCACGGATAATCCCTCTGGGGGATGAAGTGTTGCAGTCGATTGGGCAGAATGAATCAAGGAATGTGCGACGGTGCACCAATTCTGCCAGGATTTTCGCCGACTAATAACAGAGGGGGTACCGCATCTCTTCCACCCATCCAGTTCTGGCTCTGCAGCCATGATGCCGGATGCATCAGCCGCAGCACGCAGGGAGGCTACGCACCCCATGGCAATCCCAGGCATCGGCACACGCTCAGCACCGCCCACACGCTTGCCCCAAACTCAACGCATTTTCTGCGGTGACCATATCAATCTGCCAACCACCCAGCGGGGGCGTTATCTTTTTCAATACTGCAGCCGAGAGCCCTCTATGCAAACAAGGCCCCGAACGGCTAGCTGGCAACAGTATCAGATCAGTATCCATCAAAACTCCGCACAGATGGGGCAGTTTTTCGGTGCATCAAGGTGCATTCGGGAGGGGTATCAGCAGGGGGAATGAGCAGTGGGCAAGCGGGGAGGCAGGGTTGTGTGGGCCGGGGGAGTCAGAGGTGGGGGGGAGGGGGGAGCGTGAAGGCGGTTGCGGTGGATCGCCAACGATGATGGTCCTGCGTTCCGCTGCGCGCTACGGGGTACGGGCCGGGCTGCTCACCGCTGCCGCTGGCGGAGCGCTGCCACTCTGCGTGCACATAATGGGGTCACACAATGGGGGCATAAAAGGGAGCACATTAGGGGGTGGGGCCATGCATCCACTAACCCAGAAGGGCTATGTTCGCTCCACAGTGTTGGAAAAGCCATTTCCCACATCGACATACACCCGCACATGTGCATGCACTGCAGCACACTA
>BDDA01001047.1:0-11284 GCA_001662385.1 Chlamydomonas asymmetrica | reverse complement strand
CCGTACGAGTACACTGCGCATAGGGGGGAGGGGGGGGGAAAGGGACCAGGGGGATTGTGGGTCAGAAAGAGGCTCCCGTGGGGCCGTGCAGTGTGCTTATGCCCGTCATTGTGTGGGGGGGCAGGGGGTGGGGGCGAGGGGGGCGAGGGGGAGACACGGCAGGCGGGGGAAATGGTCCGAGGACTCCGGCTGGCAGGTGCAGGGAGGGCAAGGGAGGGAGCACTGCATACAAGGACACGCACAGCAACCGAACGACACACGCAAACATGGGTCTTACCGTCGCTCGCATAGCTAATCTCCCCGCCACACAGCTGCTCGGGGCTCGCGTAGTTGATGGTGCCCAGGCCGGTGTGCACAGAGGGCGCCGAGGGGCGGACTGGCGTGCCGCAGATGCATGGGTTGGACGCCGCCCGGGCGTTGCCCTGCTGGGATGACTGCTGCTGCGCAGGCGCTGCTGCCGCTGCCGCAGTCGTGGACGATAAAGCGGAACGGTTGTGACGAGGCGACAGCTGCGACTGCTCGGGGCTGGCAGCAGCGTGGATGCCTGCCCGGGGCGTGCCCAGCTGCGAGGTGGACCGCAGTCCGGTCTGCTGCAGCTGCAGCTGCACGTGCGCGTTGCTGCCTGTGCTGGCGCGGTGGGCGTCTGAGAGGGTGGCTGTGGGGAGGCCGTGGTAGGACAGGCCGAAATCGGTAAGCTGCGCGTTGCATGCAGCCAAAAGGGTTGAACAGCACAATTGACTGCAGCTCCCCTCGTCCGATGACGCTCATGCTCCTATTACACACAAGTTCACGATCTTGAAACTCCTCAACAGTTTCAATTGCAACGCTGCATCCCCACCAGCATGCTTCGTATGGCATAGTCATAGTGTGTTTACATTTACAGTTAATTCTGGCAGGGCGGGGGCACTGATACGGACCTTAACTGTGAAGCCCCACATTCTAGAACCCCCGCATTCTGGCAGCCGGCATTCCGGCAGCCCCGCATTCTGGCAGGGCGGGGGGGCACTGACCTTGACGGTGAAGCCCCTCACGTCGCCGGCCGCCCTGCAGTCCTTGAGCAGCACGTTCTCTGGCTTGACGTCTGCATGCACGATGCCCCTCTCATGCAGGTACGTCAGCGCTCGCGCCAGCTCCAGGGCGGTGCGGACGATGCAGCGCAGCGCGACCGCCGGCGTGGAGGTGAAGAACACGCGCTTGCGGATGGCGTGGTTGAGCGTACCCTACGCATGCCACGCACGCACGCATGCAAGGTTTTGGCCAAAGAAAGGACGGAAGCCAGGCGTCCTGCAAGCCTGCAATGGCTTGGCAGCCGGGATACACGCATGCCGTGTACAATGTCGTCGTATGTTACTGACCGCATATTGTGCGAGAAGTGTGCAATCTTTGCATGCGTGGGACTGTGATGCTGTGAGTCAGCTTTGAGCCCCCTTGTTGCAGGCATGCTCTCCCTGATGGGGTTGTAGAGCTTCCCGCTCTTCGTCCCCAGAGCTGGGGGAGCTCGGCAGCATGCACCCAGGCGCCTGCAGTGTCATACTGTGTTGTGTGTTACACAAGCAGGGTGTGCGGTACAAGTGCACGCTGCGCTCCAGCAGCGCGACATGCTGGTGACGTGTCCATTTATGCATTCCGCGGTTCGTCGCCTTCCCGTTGTTTTCGGCATTCCGCATCACCCGCATAATACATGCAGGTGTCTTGGTGTCATTGCGCGGGCTTGCATGCAATGGTTTTCGATTAAAGGCAGTCTGATGGTGTGTTGCGGCGGCAGCGCACCTTCTCGCAGAGCTCCATAACGGAGACCGTCACGTAGCGCCCCGGGATGATGCCGGCCTGGCGGTACACCTCAGAGAGGTCCAGGACGCGAGGAGGAGCATCGCAGTCCAGGGACTGCTGGCTCAGGTACACAGCTTGCAGCACGGAACTGCCTGCAGCACGAGAACATCCCACAAGCTTGGTTTGTGAAATTGCCAGGGGTCAAGCGGGCACAAGGGGTGTGACGCCTGGGGCGGCTCTCTTTCACCCGCCCTGCCACATGACTGGCCAGGTGCCTTGACCTGCCACATCCAATGTGTGCACCCTTCTGTCCTCTGTCCCTCTCAGTCTGTCGCTCAACGCCTGGATGGATACGACAGCTTGAATGTGTGTGGCCAGCCTCCCTGCTGAGAAACGAACAGGTGAGCAGCGAGAGGTAGTATGCAGCAGTATACATGTATGCAGCAGCAATAGCTCACCATCGAGCAGCGACGACCGCTTCTCGTAGCTCCCTGACGAGTGTCGCTCAGAGGGCGGTTCGTACACGTCCAGGTGGAGAGCTGAGGTCAGGGCTCGCGCTGGGCGAGGATACAGGATGCTGCCGCAGTGCTCAGGAGAGACGTATGCACACCTGCGTTGTACAGAGCACGAGGCCATGTATTGTTATGCACCATTTCAGGTGTACATCTGCCTTTCATAGTGCACAAAGCTGTGAAATGCGTTGCTGTATAGCCAGCACCAGCCCAAGCAACAACAAGATTGTGTTCTCACGCCTGTTGACGTGGCAGCTTGAGTGGTGTATTGAAAGCCAAGGTGAAGTTTTGTTTGTGCGCATTTGCGCAAGTATGACAATTGCCCAGGGAGCGGTGGATTCAGCCTGACTCCAAATGGCGATCAAGGTTAGCCCGTCTCCTGATGTGTATAGGCAGGCCAGGCCACACTAGATAGCACTGCTTGCAACCCACCTGGTTAGGAACGTCACAACAATGTGAGGATGTGTGAGCTGCGGCGCCAGCATTGCCTCCAACACCAAGACGTCCCTGGCATCGCATGCAGGCTCACCGGACACAGTGACCTGCACATGATGGGGCAAGCAAGGGCACGTCCGTTAATGCAGTCGAAGGTGGTGTGCAAGGCGAGGCAGATTCAGAGCACGCTGAGCTGTCAGCGGCTCAGCGCATGTGCTGCCAATGACGTTTGCACTCTTCTCGGTTAAACGTTGAAGTTGGATGCAGCCCTTAACATTATGGCTTGCTCTCTTGCCAGCACACCCGCAGCAAGGTGGGCCATTGTAAGGATGGTTGCAGCAGGGGCGACAACCTGGGCCAAAAGGGAAGCCCTTTCAACACCAAATGCAAGGGGTTTCTTGGATTCCAGGAAACACACTACCTCACACAGGTAAACCACAGTGTCATTCTGCGGTTTCAGCACCACACCCGCCGCTCCGTTCAGGCTGGCTGTGAGTCAAAGCCCGTCTCACAAGCAGAAACTACGCCCCACATCCAAGAATGTGCTGCATAAGACAGGTTACTGGCCATATTCAGCCCATGGCCAAGGACTTGCAGTTCCACTCATGGCATGAGGTGACAATCCAGGTGTCGCGCCGAGGCTGCACCCAAGGGAATCTTTCAGCGTGTCAAGTAATGCCCTATATACCACCAGCAGGCTGCTTGTACAAGTGAGGTTGTCATTCTGTGGCGAGCATTCCTGATTGGAGGCTTCTGGGTGGTCTGGCCTGGCCTTCCCTGGCAACCTTGCTTGCTCTCACATGAACTGGACTTAATACCAGGCTGGCGCTACAACAATTACCGCGAGTCTGGAAGGCGTGGGCATACGCCATACGCACCTTGACCGCGCAGTCCGCTCCATACCACGTCCCTGCACAGAAGCAGAACGGTGTGAAGGTCGGTTCAGGTAAGAGCGGCTTCAGGGGCACGGGGCACGCGAGTATGAAGTATACAATGAAGCTTCACAGCCCCCAGCGTACCTTTGAACACGGTTGCAAAGCCACCTTGGGCTATAAGTTTGGACATACGTATCCCTTGGAAAAGCTCCGACGCATCGCACGCCCCGCACATCAATGCATCGCTGTTAATGGTGTTGCCGCCCACGCCGACTGAGAACAGCGAGCTGGCGGCTGACAAGCTGCCGTGGGCTGAGCGCCTCAGAGAGCCTGGTTGCGAAAGCTTCTTGTCGAGCAGTGCACACGGCTTGGGAACGGCGCCACACGGCTTGGCGCACTCGCCGCACACAGTACACTGCTGACTGTGCTGTGTTCGGCACACGTCGCTGCCTGTCTGTGCCTGTTCTGTGCACGTGTCTTCATACTTATTGACTGCCGGAGATCCAAGGCACAGACAGCGGGCCAGAAGGTCCATCCGGAGCGCTGCGCTGACAGTGTGGGCGGTAATCGCCGTTGCGCTATCTACCAGCTGGTGCACTAGGCATGCAGGAGTATGGAAGTTGTTGCTCTAGTCACACGTGTGAAGGGAGACAGGCCTACCTATTGCAGTCTTTGGTAAGCACGCCTTGAAGCGTGTGAATGTCGTACGCTAGACGAGTTTTCAGGAGCGGCATGTAAGCTAGAGCCTGGAACATAGAGGTTCAGCTATACATAAAGAGCGTATGGTGTATGGTAAAGTTCATGGTTTGTGCCCAGGCAAGACGTTATTTCCTGCATCCTATTATTCCGCCATCTTACCTGCTGCTGCCACCTGCTGCAGCCTAGGCCCATGCCACCTGGCGGAAAGGGTTCGATGGACCCAAGGTTCCTGCTTCGCAAGGGGCGGAAACGGCCACATTTACCAGCGTTATGTTCGCAGCTGCAAGTCCAGGCGCCTTTGTTCAACAAGACAGCAAGCCAACCGTCTGCTGGCACCAGAGTGCGAACTTATGGTTGAGAACCGCACCTTCATCAGGACCACGCACCCCACACCCTCTACTCAGGTGAAAGCCGCCAGGCAATCAAACATTCCATACGTAAGGAAGGCTCCACCTGCGCCGATCGCAGCGCTTTATTCCGGTTTTGAACCTGACGTCCTTGAAGGTTTCAACCACAGTTTTCACCGTCGCTGCTCCTTTCCAGCTGTACAGAGTGATGGCAGTGTCAAACAAACCTAGAAGCGGTCAAAACCCCTCGTTTTGCGTGCATATGGACTATCCGACGCCTCGTGTGCACTGCAAGTGACAACATGCAAAGCGCCGCGCTCGCTCTTAATGACCTATGACTACGCCACCGTGACGAAGCGGGATGAAACATGTCCTGACTGATTAAGTGAATGTGACATTGTCAGTGGACATGGTGTGATGACGCGCTGTCTGCCAAGCCAGGGCACCGTCGGCCGTACGGAAACGCGCTCCACCTGCTTCCACTGCCCCAAGCAAAGCTGGGCGTGACGAGCTTTGCCTCCCGCAAAGTTGGAAGACACAAAACCGCAGCATATCAAGGGACCGACACAGATGAGGCGCCATAAAGCTTCTCGACATGGGTGAATTGAAGACGTGGTGACGTGGACATTCATAACAAGTGGTGGGCAGGTGCAACAGTTGCTATCAAGGGCTGATGACACCGTCTCAATTGGATTTTTGGGCAGGCGGATGCTGCGACTTTTTGCTTGCTTCGCACTTCTTGCTTGCAGAATAGGGTCTGTCTTGCGTGCTTGCATCTGATTGTAGTGCTAGCAGAGCAGCGCTGCACTTTCAACCAGCACTACGTTACGCTGCCCCACCACACCAGCTAGCTTTCACAACTCACCTCGCCACTTGGAGTGCACGCTGCCAGCAAATGAACCACAGCATAGCTAACGTGCCCCCGCCAGTTGCTGGTTATCGAGCCAGCTTGCGTGTGGAAGTGCACGGACGAACCGCTGATTGACGTTGCCAGCTGTGCCGTTGTTCCGCGTTGGCTGATGAACTGGATGTGCTGGCAGCACTGGTAAGCATAACCGTGCACATATGTAAACCACACCCTGATTCGATTAGGGTAGCCAGCAAACGCTGCAGGTCAGCGCCGCAGTGCCATATGGCAGTCGTGTGGAGCGCCTGTTCCCTATATGTTCGCAAGACCGCAAAGCCACCCTAAAATGGACCAACAGCAAGGCAAATTCACATGGTCAGCAGCAATCCCATAAAACAACAATAAGCCTACGGCCCCAAATCCGCATCGGGGTACTGCAGTGTCGCCGAACACAGCGGCCCACTTGCCGGTTGTGCATATGCTCCGTACGGTATGCACCGCCGCAATAATAAAAGAATAGATCATCCCAAATGCTTTGGTGCTCCATTTGCCACGTAACATGCTGTGAGCGTCAACACAACCATGCATACACAAACGGCAGTGTGCATGCGCGGCGAATGCTGCTATGCGACGATGTCGTGAGGTTCAAGCGCATGATGGAGGTGCAGGGTCCAGTTAGCAAGCGCGGGGCTTGCAAAGACTGGCGAAAGAGGGTCGAACGCTGGAGGATCCACAGAGGCCCAGGCTGTCGCCAGCCCTGCCCTGCCACCGTAGCGCATTCAAGACTGCTACGCAGGTCACGCCAACGTGCATGTGTTGAAGTATGCCAAGCCCAAATGCATTGAAGGGACTGGGCAGCAGAGGCAACAGCTTGCTAGTCCCAGGCTGGAGCTGTATGGTACACACGGGGGCGGCTGCGTAGACATGCACACACCCAGGCAACCAGCCCTGTACCACAGTGGATATCTCCGATACGCCGCATGCAACAATCCCAGACACAACCAACACCGCATCTATCCCACTAATTAGATGGGACGATACGTCACCCTGCAGTACATCAAGCCGCAGTACATCAAGCCACAGTACATCATCAGCACGCGGGAGGGGCTCGCTCACAGAGCCAGACATGCACATGCATCGCCTGCACAGCGCCGCGGCCAACTGAACGAGATGCTGCGGGCGTTGCTTGGGAGCAAGGGAGGGCATCACGCGGATCTCTTGCTGGACGGACGCATCCCTTCACAAACACAGCGCGAAGCCTCATATAGTCATATCAAGAGGCATGAGCGCAGCACGCTGGGCCGGAGTGGCATATGCCCCGGCTGGCAGCAGCGGCGCAGCCGGCGCTGTGGCGGTGTGCGGCATTATCGGTGGCGGTCTTCATCATGCATGCATGCATGCACACGCCGCCCGTGCCTGTGCCGGTTCTGTGCCTGCCTGCATGTATGCGCCCTTCGCGCGGCTGCATGCTGCCTACATGCACCGCCGCCACAGGATGCCACCACGTCGAGCGCATGCAGCGAGGGCTGCTCTTACATGCACACACACCAGCGGGGACTAGGCAGGCGTGGCAGCAGCAGCAGCGGGAGCGGCGGAGGCGGGCGGCTTGGCGGCCTGCGCCGCTGCGGCCTTGCACTGCATGGCCTGGATGGAGGTTACGCAGATGGTGTTGACGATGTCGGCGACCGTGCAGCCGCGGCTGAGGTCGTTGACGGGCTTCTGCAGGCCCTGCATGACGGGCCCCATCGCGACTGCGCCGCTGGCCTGCTGCACGGCCTTGTACGTGTTGTTACCTGTGAGTGAGTGAGTGAGTGAACGCAGCAAGGGACGGAACGCACACGAACTCCCATGTACAGTTTGTGTACGGTACATGCACTAAGGGAGCGGCCGCAAACGCATGTGACGCGGTATCACAGTGCGTATCGTTGAACATGACGAACATCCGCAGCGCCCACAGCATGCATGCGCCTGAGGTGAGGGCGCTGTGTATGCGCAGGTGCTGTGCACGTGTGGGTGGCAGCGAGCGCGCAGTGAGCGCACACACCACACAGCTTTGCTCCGTCGCGCAGGCAAGCATTTGGACTGCATCTTGCCGTGGCCAAGGGCAGCATGGTGCTGACGTCCGAGCACGTCACAGATCAGGGAGTCTGCAGCAGCCGAACCGCAGCAGCGACCGACATCGCAGCAAATAGGCAGGGCGGACCGCCTGCGCATGGCACAGCATGTCTGCCAGCCCTGTATTTCTTTGCCCACCTGTATTGAGGTCCGGGAAGACGAAGACGGTGGCCTTGCCGGCCACCTCGGAAGCGCTCTTGACCTTGACGGCTGCGACGGCTGGGTCAATGGCGGCGTCTGCAGCACACGCATGCACAGCACGGCAGCAGCGCACACATCCGCGCTCATCCCCACCGCAACCCACCAGCTCAGCTTTCAGCTCAGCTCTCCATCGTGATGGCGTGCACACACAGGCAGGCCCTGCCTGGAAGACGCCGTTCCTTAGTGCATAAGCTGGCTGCGTTCAATCCAACAGCTCAATCTCGATGCAACCTGTCTGCGTGTTGCTCTGCTCACATCTCCGCTCACATACGACCAGCGCATCAGTACGGATCACGCGTACCGTACTCAGAGGGATTGAGATTGCATCGCCCAGACCACTCTTACCGTACTGGATGGGTCCTTCGATCTTGATGTCGGGGCGCAGCTTCTTCACCAGCGCCGTTGCTTTGATCACCTTCTCCACCTACAGCAGACGTGCAACAGACGTATACCGGCATACATCAGAGGTTTAGAGATGTTTTCCACTTGGAGCTTTCTAGCCGAGGCCGACACTTTCCTCTAGATGAGGACACCGGCATATGTCATGTGAAGAACTGGAGGATTGGGAGGAAGGCAGCATGAGCACGACCTGCACATGCACCAAATCCACCCTAAAGCTTTACGATTCAGGGCTGACACAGGCTTAGGGTGCATGCTGCGCCCCAACATGTACGTTTAGCCCACGCAGGCCTGCCACACAAGCAGAACTGCAAATCTCCCACCGTGCAGGACACTTCACTTTGGTTGCAGGACAGCGGGCACAACCCCTATGACGGCCAAATCCAGAGCAACACGTATGAAGGAAACCAAACCATACCCAAAACCACACACAATGATTTCCTGAACAACGCGTTGCTGGACTACACTTTGTTGCACTGTGCATCTCACGTAGGATACAGTTGAGTGCATGCGTGACCCACATCCGGGCCGGCTCCGGAACCGAGCGTGGAGTAGGACAGCATGGCGACACGCGGCTCCACGCCGAACGCGGCGGCGGTGTCGGCGCTGCTGATGGCTATGCGCGCGAGCTCCTCGTCGTTGGGGTTGATGTTGACGGCGCAGTCGCCGTAGCAAAGCACCTGGCGCACACCACAGCACATTCCGCGGCGAGGACGCAAGGTGCATGGCAGGTTGCGAGGTGCATGCCAAGATGCGGCGTGCCTGGCGTGCCTGACTTGCATAATACATTCGGCGGCGAATACGCGGTACGTACGGGATGCATGGCGGGTTGCGAGGTGCATGCCACGATGTGGCATGCCTGGTGTGCCAGACTTGCATACCGAGTGCTGGCTGCCTTGGTACACCACTGAAGAGAGAAGCTCCACTTGGTGCACCACTGAAGAGAGCGAGCGAGGGAGAGGCCGACCTGAGCTCTTGACATGCATGGGTGGGAGCTACACAATCCACGGCCGCTGGTGCACGGCCCCAATGTTGTCCCGAAACGCGGTCACATGCGTCTACTAGCATGGTCGGATAGGAGACAGGAGATTACGATACCCGTACAGAAAAGGGATGCAGGCTGATAGCGGCGCTGGGGTGCAGCAGCAGCCTGCGTTGGCGCCAGCTGCGTCATGCGCATAGACACAGTTGCTCAATGTCACGTGCCGCGGATGTCAGCCAGTTGGCGCACCAGGCTGCTGTTGCTGCTGGGTGCGGCGACGCGCCTTCATCGTAGCAACTTCAGCATTCATCTCCCGACGCCGGTTAAGGAGGCGCGCACTACCCCCTGATACGGCGACTTACGAGAGGTGAGTGCGTAAGTCGCCGTAACGGGGGGTAGTGCGCACCGCCTGAACCGGCGTTGGGAGATTAATGCTGAAGTTGCTGCGCTGAAGGCCCGTCGCCGCACCCAGCAGCAGCAGCAGCAGCAGCCTTGTGCGCTGACTAGCAGCAAGCGCCTGGCAGCAGCGGCTGCTGAGCCTTGCAGCCAAGCTGGGTGTATGAGCCGGCTTGTGCCAGCCAAGCGCAGCCGGCTGCAACCCGCAGATCACGCAACCCTGTTTTGGGTTCTCGACGTTTCACGCTCAGGGTTCAGGCCACATTGGGGCCAAGTGGTCAAACCATAAAACCAGTCCAGTGCTGCTGTTGTTCTTGACAGGTACGGCCGGCACCTCGCGCCACACTACCGTACTCCATTCGTTGTTGCAGCAACACGCACCCCCTCGTAGGCTGCTTCACTTGTGTATTTGTGGCTCATGGGCTACACAGAGCTGCACGGGAGGGCGACAAAACAAAACAGCAAAGAGAAACAAAAGGGAGGAACGCGCTGCATTGCACGCTCACCTTGTCCGGGAGGCACATGAAGAAGATGGAGGACACGAGCGCCTTCTCGCCCGGGCTCTTGAGCACCTGAGGGACGAGCGAGAGCGCATCGCAGCCGAGCGTGCACAACACCATAAGGTCACAACGCTGGGTGAGTGGAGCAGTGGTTCAAACGGGCCAGCGAGGCTGCATGCTCTCGGTAAACACAGTCACACGCTGATGCAACAGTCGATCAGCAGCGGCCCCTGCTGCGTTGGCTGCTCGTTCGTCACCCACATGATCGCTTATTGCGTGTTGATGTTGCCATCTGAGCGGCGGCAATTGCTTAATGCGTCCGCCTGTGGGGTCTATTCTGCCCCCCCGCCCCGCCCCCCCCGCCCGCGTCTTTCCCCCGGCTCCCCCTAATGGCATCCAAAAGGCACAAACGCCAGGCGGATGAAATACCATCCCACGGTGCATGAATCAGGTCTCCAAGCACTTCAGGGTACCGCAGTGCAGGCGGTACAACACACACCCAGATCAGCCCAGACACCTCACTCGCCATCGTCAGGTGCACACTGCACGGCCCCACGCACATCACACTGCATAGCCCCAGGGGCGCCTCTTTCTGACACACCCACCCACCCACCTGCATGCCTGGCCTGATGGTGGCGGCGGTCGTGTGGATGGAGCCGCTGACCATGCCGTCGGCGTCACCGGAGGCGACCATCATCGTCCCGAAATAGTTGACGTCGTGCGTCAAAACATCTAAACGCAGCACAGACAGCGGTGGCAGCAGCAGCATTGGAGAGAGCGCAAGACCGGCGAACCGACGGCATCTCTTGTAGGAAGAGTGCATTAGCATATGCACACAGTGCCCCACGGGAGTCACACTGCACGGCCCCACGGGGGTCTCTTCCTGGCACACAATGTCCAGATGAGTGAATACAGTATCAGTGTATCACGTATGTCGCGGTGTCGGTTGGGACCGGACAGCAATGGTGGTGGCGCTGATGGAATGGGCCCACAGCCTCACAGTGGCAATGGGAGAGCAGAGGATGCATTAGCCAGGAAGCCTGCTGACCACTGGAACACAAACGCTGGTAACACGAGCTACCACTCAGGGGCCCTATTAGTCAGCAACGGCTCAGGCATCTTTCGCCTCGTGCTCAACTCCTCCTGTTTGATACGCTTGTGAAACCTGTTATCTCCTATGGCTGCCAAGTGTGGGGGGTGGACATG
>BDDA01001046.1:0-33951 GCA_001662385.1 Chlamydomonas asymmetrica | reverse complement strand
GCGGGCCGGTCGTCCCCCCCCCCCGCCCCGCGTCTGTGTTGGGAATTGAGCGAGTTTTTGCTGGCCTGGTTAGGACCGCAGGTGACCTGCTGCGCCATGTTTGGACCACAAGAGACAAGACTGTTGTCTGGACCCGAACTCTGCGCGCAGATCGACCCGACACGTGACCCCTCCCACCCCGTCTGATGTTGCCATGAACAGCTTAACATCCGCCACGCTGGTATCTCATGATTAGGGTGCCCACTGGTTATTGCCGTGCGAGTTAGTTGTAACATCATTGCTTCTAAAGACGTGCACGTGCGCCCATGCTGGTGTGCCGTGTTGTGTGGCCTTACCTGACACGTGTATGTGCGTGCACGATGTGCGTACTGCGGTTGTAATTACGGTACATACCATGCGTAGGATGCAGCGCTGCGCTTGACGCTGTCGCTCGTTGCCGCTGTCCCTTACCTGCCGTGCTCATGGCTGGTGTTGGCTGAATGGCGATGCTGTGTAGCGATGACTCACTGTTTGTTAAGCGTTGTAACGCGGATGCAGCCGGATGCGGGCGCCACACTGCATACAGGGCGTCACACTACATACAGGGCGTAAGCAGCGCTGCATCACACACACACAGCCAGATGCATCTGGGACGTCGCGCGTTGCGCGCTGATCAGCTTCAGCAGCAGCACCACTGGAGCAGCCCAGATATTTTTAACACACTTTCACTCACAGACCGCTTTTACTACAGCCAGCGACTCAGACCGTCAGACAGTTGTTCTCTTCGCGGCAGCCGCCAGCTCAGCCCAGACAGCTCGCCACCCTCAGGTGCAGTTCTCATCATCACGCACAACATAACCACACTGCACGGCCCCACGGAAAGCACACTGCATGGCCCCACGGGAAGTAAATTTACTTGAACACAAAGATGCACCTGGGACCTCAACGCTGGCATGTAACCACAACTGTACCTAGCACAGTGCATGCTGGGTGCATGCGTCAAATCGGTATGTTTGCACAAACCAACCCTGCCGCGTGACAGTCCGGAGTTGAGGCTGTCATGCTGCTGCAATTCAGGGGTCTGAAGCAGCACAGTGACATTGCGCAAGCGCAGCGTGGCATGCACCACTCAGTGCACACTACAGAGGCTCACACGGCGCTGGCAAGGCACGGCAAACAGCACGTGTAGATGCGGCATGGCAGCGAGACAATGAAGCTCCCGCAATACGGTACTGCAGGGCCCAGCGCTACCTGCACCTAGCCAGTCGACCGCCTATCTCTCAAGCTTGAGCCGTTGAGCGCCTTCAGTCCAGACCATGTGCAGGCAGGCGCTCGCTCTGTAGCATTAGCACCCAGCAACGGCCTGTTGTATGTAAGCCTTGTAATGCCGCCTGGCGACTCGCGTCACAGCCTCAGGGCCCTGCCTGAGGAGTGAGGAGTGAGGACCTGCCGGCACTCCTCCGCTTGCGTTGCCGTTGACCTGCCGTTGACCTGCACCCCGCACGCCCGACACCCGAAGCCTGGCACCCCTCACCTGACTGTCAACGGGCATGGCAGACGCGCGTAGGCCCCCTCACACATACGGTATGCAGGCATGGTGATGTCCTGATATGCACGGCGCCCATCGCCAGCGCCCCACGCGCCATTCAGCGGTCGACACTCAACACGGCAGCCCAGGAAAAGTGGAGGACGAACAAACATGAAAGGAACTAGCACTGATGTGGCGCAGCCAGCCGCTCGTTGCTACCTCTGTCGCTGTGTGGGTGCGGGATGGGGGGTACGCAAGTCCCGCCAGCGCGGAGGCCGCCGATGCGTGTGTCAGGTTGAGGCTCCTGTAGGGCCATGCAGTGTGACTTCCGTGGGGGCGTGCAGTGTGCATTTGCGTGTGTGTGTGGTGCTTGCAGCTGTAGAAGCGCGTGTACCTCGCCGTACCGTGCACTATGGATAGCTGGATACGCAAGAAGCATGTTTAGATTCAGAGCCATTAGATTCATAAAAGCAGATCCCCCTTCCAACAACGTAGGATTGTCATGTTGCCAGGCTTTTGTTAAGGTTCTACCATGTAGCCTGCCATTTAGCTGAAGTAAAGGAAGCATGGTGACCTGGAATCATTATGGTCGTATTGTAGTGAATGTACATGGGGGTCGGTGGGGTAAAACCAAACATCGGAACATACCAGACACATCACGCTCACGCGCCACAGCAGGCCACGCCTTCCGTTCTATACATGCTGAGATGCCAGAACGTCCATACATGAGTGCAAGAGCCTGCATACCCTGCAAGCTTACGCACGGTCCCTGCCTTGGTGCACGTTCCTGCGCCACTCAGCGCACCAAGCTAGCAGCCCTGTCTTGATGCGGTTTGAAGCAATGCAGACACGCAGTAAGCTACTCAAAGTATAGGTTTTGTTGTGCTGTGATAAGGCGAATACATGCTGTGATCGGGCGTCCACCAGTTCACATGCATGCTGCATGCATGCTGCGCCATCGCATGCGCTACAAAGAGTCCAGCAGGCGGGACGTATCGTTGAGCCTGAACGCCATCTCCGCGTCCGCTTCCAGCATAGCCCGCCTCTGCGCCGCTCGCTCCTCCGACTTAGCTTCCGCTGCCAGCCTGGCAGCTTCCTTGGCAGCTAGAGTCTGCACGTGCATTCATAAACACGCTGGTGAAGCTGGTGAAGCTTGCTGGTGAAGAGGCAACGTGCTGGCCAGCAGATGTATGGGCACGTGTGCAAGGCACGACACGCGGTGCGAGACGCAAGGCAGGGTGCAGCAGAGCGTTTAGTGTGGACCGAACAGAGGCACAAATGAGCTCCTACCTCCTCAATTTGCAGAGCAAGTTTGTCAGCTGCCTTGTTGTGCCCCAGGGCCCGCAAGCGCGCCTCTGCTTGCCGTGCCATGTCAAGCTCCTGCAGAGCCCAAACGTGCCGCACAGCGTTGCAGATGCTGGATGCTGGATATAGATAGAGTACAACAGAGTACAGCGGAACACAACTGCTGCTTTGGAGCACATGCACGCATCTTGTGCTATGCAAGTTAGGCAGGGGCTAACTAGGGCTCGCACGGTGCCGTTAACGAAAAACGCCAGTGGCACAGGACAACAATTGTGCAACTCACCGCATCTTGCAGCGCATTTATTTGGGCTTCCACAGCACGTATTTGGTAGAACTGCGCCGCTTGCACCGTTTCTCGTGCCTGTCGAGGCAGGGTCACCAACAAAGCCGTTTGGACCGGCTTCAACAAGCAGGTCACATCACATCAGCACCATTGTCATGCTTTTTCCCATAAGCGCGGCCTACCTTTGCCAACATCGCTGCTTGTGCTGCTGCCTCGGGACTGCCAGGTTTGCCCGCGCTGCGGCACAGCACGCGCGGTCGCGCTGCCGCTCTCAAGCTGGCGTTTTGCAGCCTTCTTGGCAGCGCATGTTGCTGTGAAGCTGTGCAAACGCGTGTTAGGTCCGCCATTCGCCCGCCTTCCGGCCACGGCGACAAGCGTAGAGAGGTGAGACGCTCGAGTCGCTCGAGTCGCTTCCAGCTATATCACTTTGTCTATATGACACCCAGGGCCGTACGCGAATCCGTGCTCATGATAGTCGACTGCAAAGACCAAGATGAGTGCCGCGATGGGCCCTGACACCGCCCGCCTCCTCAGACATCTTTCTTTCCACCCATCAACATCACCCAGATCAGGGCACCAAAGCCTAGTCTGGAGTCCGTGACAGCGCAAAAATGGGAGCGCCTGTTGGCGGCAGACTGACCGTATCGCAGTGGGCGACGGCGACATTCAGCGCACTCCGCCCGTGGTGCAGCCGGCTGCGGTGCGTGAGCAGCGCAGAACGCGACACAGGGACGGGGGGAGCCGGAGCACTGCATCGCTGCACTGCTGCACACCAGCACCGCCGGCTCGAGGCCAGCATTATGGTGGATCGTTTTTTGTGCCTACCGTAGCACGCTCGTGTCGCACGCCAGCATGCAGCTCTGCCACTGCAGATGTACGGGCATGGTTGGCAACAAGCGCGCGATTGCATGCTGCGAAACTGATTGCTGCCCTGAAACATTGACATCGTCCGGCGGCCTTGCACACCCTGAGGGAGCGGGCTGGCAGCCTGGTGCTCAGGTTAGTGCTGATGTGCGCACAGTGCGTTGTGAGCAGATATAGATAGAGCAGAGCGTGCCCTACATGCAAGCTTACAATCCGCCATCACTCCCTAGCTCTGCATGCAGCGCTTCCAGCCGTGTATGGTACACCGTTGATGCCGTGCCATGTGGCCGTCCGGTGCACCGTTGGGCGGTTGTATCAATCCGCACACGAGCACAGCGCATGTGGTGTGCTGGGCGGTGTCAACCATGAAAATGACCTGCAATAAGCGCAGTATGGAGGATGTTCAGATTCACGGTCCAAAATGTGTGAAGCGCGGTACGTAGGTGAGGGTTACGTACAGGGCACTCCTGAGCACCAACTATGCCAGCCACGTGAGAGGCACGGCAGTGCAAGCGCCGAGCGGCGTTGTTTGTTGCGAGCCAGTCTGTGTGGGTTGCTTGGTACCGCGGTACGACTCTCGCGGTACACCAAGCGGCGGTGCGACTGTACAAGCGGTACACCAAGCGGCTCCGCTGCCAGCGCTGCAGCGGTAGGTGCGCTGCAGCGGTGCGCCATACAGCGGGCAGTACAGGCGCTACACTCACTCCGCGGTACAGCTAGGTACAGCTAGGTACAGCTAGCTCATTAGTTGCGGGCCTGTACATACATGCGCATCTCATACCGTGCATCGTACAGGTGGTACAGACAGGTGGCGCGCAGGCTGTGCTCTTCAGGTTCTGGTGATGGGTGCAATACCTGGCAGTGCGTGAGCCATCTTGCATGCTTGTCAGTTTCGCCACCTTCTCGTTACAAACTACAGTAGTCTACAAGTAAGGCCACCAGCAGCAACAGGCCAGCACTAGCCTCCAGACCGAATGGACCCGCCACACATTTCTCACTCACACCGCAACCACCGGTATTATATCGGTACTGGGTACGGTACTTGATACAGTAGTAAACCAAGTAAAACAACCCATGGAAGCCCTGGCAATGAACGGGGCGTGTCATTGGTTCATATAGTGGTAGATATTACACCACATACAAGCCCGCCCCTTCGCCCAAATCCGTGTGAGCGAAATCTCGCTGACCCAAATCAACTAGGCGCAACTAGACCCAGCTCAACAACACAACAACACCGCAGGCACCCAAGGGCGGCTGGCATCCTAGAGTGCATGGTCCCCTAATCATCATACTCATCACCAAAGTCATCCACATATTCCCCGATATCATCATCCTCACCACCATCATCATCATCTTCATCATCATCATCACCACCACCTTCATAAGTAAGATCATCGAATTCACTGTTATCGTCGTCATGGCTGTCAAATTCAATCCGCACGTCCTGAAGGTGCGGTACCGCCTGGCACGCCGCGGCCAGGCCCCCCGTACCTTCCAGCAAACGGATGCAGCGCAGCCCGGCGAGGTGCGGTGAGGCCCGCATCGCGTCACACAGCGGCGCGAGATCCTGGTCGCACGACGACTCCAGCGATTCATCGTACGGTGCAACCTCCAGCGTCCGCAGGCACGACAGGAACGTGGCGGCACGCAGAGCAGCGCCCAAGGCCACTGATGTGGACCTGTGCCACTGGCTGTCCCTGCACGAGCCACTGAGCCTTAACTCTTGCAGCCCCGACAGGTGCCGGGCGCGGGGCAGCAGCGCGCAGAACTGCCGCACGTCGAGGGTGTCCAGATCCCGCACGTGCAGGCGCGTCAGGCTGCGGAACGCCGTGCACAACAGAACAGCGTGGGCTGACGCCTGCAGCCCCACTATCCCCACTGGAAGTGATTGGGCAGGGAACGGCACGACGCCAACCTGGATGTCACGCAGGTAGGTGAGGCTCATGGCAGTGGTGACCGCAAACAGCTCGATGCCGTGCCGGTCCGCGTAGCACTTGGACAAATGCAGGCTCGTCAAACCCCTCAGGTGCCTCTTCTGAAGCGCGGACACAAGCGCCTTTGATGCGGGCCCGGACAGGTCCTGAGCCCATAAGCTCAGCGCCCGCAGCGCGCTGAGGCCGGTGGTGGCCGCCAGCGCGTTGAACACCTCCGCGACGTCTTCAGGCGTGCCAACCAGCCTCGGCAGATGCAGCTCCGTCAAGCCATGCAGGTGGCTACCGCGCTGCAGCATTGCGGCAACATCTGCATCCGCGTACACTGCGCTGTGCTTAAGGCTCAGCTTGGTAAGGTGGAGGTGTGCCGAGTTGGTGAGCGCACGCACCGCGTGCACGGCAAGGCTGGGCTCAGGTAGACAACCGGTGAGGTCCAGCTCACGTAGCCTGGAAAGGCGTGTGTCTTGAATGTGCAGGCACAGCTTGTTGACCGCTGGCATCTGATAGCAGCCAACGCGCGGCTTCAGGCTGGTAAGCGAGGACACGATGTGGGGCACGGACATGGCAAGGGCCCCGCCGTCAACGGCATGGTTCATGTGCTGAATGCATGACAGGTGTGTGGCTGCTGCAAGCGACGCCGCCAGTGCTGTTGGCACGCCATAGCCTGCCAGATCGAGCCGCCTCAAGCCTGCAAGGCGCGGCGAGCTGAGCAGCGCCTTTCCGAGCTCCTCCGCAGGCCGCCAATCACCGGTCAGGTCCAGGTGAGTCAACTGCGCCACGGACGGGCAGCGCAGCCCTTGCATTGTCGCGGTGACATGAGAGGTCTGCTTGACGCTCATTATGTAATTGGGCCACCGCAATGCCAAGGTTTGAAGGACGGACAGCTCGGAAAGGAGCGCCACCAGCGCTGGCGCGCAAGCGGCCTGCGCCACATCAACGTTGCTCTCGTCTTCGTTGCACTCATCATCCAGGTCGATATGGAGGTGTGTGAGCGTAGCGTGCACGTGTGTGCTGCGGCACAAGCACGCAAGGGCTGCCGCTGCTGTCGCTGTGTCAAGGTGCCAGATGTGCAGCTCAAACCTTGCGAGGCGCGTGAACGAGGCCGGGAGCAGCTGACCGGGTTGTTGATAAGGCCACGCAGCGCTGCTGTCAGTCAGCAGCTTTGTCAGGGCGCTGCTTTGCATGACGGTGACGCCATGTGTATAGCACTCGCGCCAGCGCTTGCAGACCAGCCTCACGCCCGTGTTCACGCAGTGGGGGGCGAGGATGAGCTCCACCACCTCGTTCGGCAAGAGGCTGAATGGACAGGCGGCGGCCCCGGCAGCGTCGGCCTGCTGCGCATGTGGTGCCACAGCGGTACCCGCCAGGACAACGGCTGTGCTTGCGTGCGGCGCCCGCGGATGACAGGCAACAGGTGCGCTGGTTGAGGCAGAGCCGTCCACTGCAGGTGGAAGTACGTGGAGCATAGGACAGGGTGGCAGCAGGCACAGCGAACAAGGCAGACAGGTTAGGGTGTTTGTCTGCGGTTCATATTGATGATGGTGTTCCAGTTAACACCGCCTGGAACACACCGTCAGGGCAAAAACACACGAACGCTGCACGTGGTTAACTCGCTGCAGGTGATGAACGTGCACTGCTTTCACTGCTTTCAAGCATGTCACACAGATAGCGTTGATGCATGTATTTGTTGCACAGATAGTGCAGTGCGTGTGTCTGCACTATCTGCACGCACAGTATGCACACCTCGCGGCGGGTTGAAGACGCTGCGTGCCCTTGCTATTCAACATCCCCACAGCAAGCAGTGATCAACGCAGATGATCCTGTTATGCGGGCGACCTCAACTGATGGAGCACAGTTTGAATGCGCTTCACACCTTTTGAGCCCACAAGCCATGAATGTTAGGAAACCACCAGGGCAGGTATGTATGGCAAGAAGAGCCGCAGCCATGCCCAGCACAGCGCACGTACTTTGTATCTGTGTGTGCTCAACAGCGGCAGTTGCGTTCGGCCACCGTCTGCGTCAAGGCGCTGCAGCTGATGTAGCACAGGCCACCAGGTATCGAAAACGTTCTGACACCTTGAAAGTAAACAAACACCTGCGAAGGACAGCGTATTGGGCCCTTGAGTACAAACCACCCTCACAGGAAGCAGGACAAACACGGAGATGACCTGGGCGCCTGAAGTGGGGCAGCAGGTCTTCATCAGCAAGTTAATTACACTGCCCTGCTCCTCATCAACTACACTACACAGCCATGATAGCAAGGATGACAGCCCATCTTGCCCAACTCACCTGCTGCCTAGCCCCCGCTACCAGCATGCCAGCAGCGTGTCTGTCGTGCCGACTGCACAATTGAATTCGGCGGCGCCTCGTGTGCCACCAGCTGTGAGCTGTTGCTATTCACAGGCGCAGCTAGGGAAGGGCACACAGTGCTGGTTTCCACCTATGCGACAGGCAATCAGGCTGCTGCCACCTACCCGCTAGCACGAGTAGTACAGGCCACGAGTGTTTGATTGTGTTCAGTGCCAAAGCCACAGGTGCAGCAGCACACTTCCAGCTTCGTGACTGGCACATAAGGCCCTCAAGATCCAGGTGCCTGGCACAGCTCCGGCTGGATGTATGGATGATGACGACATCCGGCTGATCCGGCCAATCCGATGATTTACTTTACAGCGCTTTGGCCTTCAGGCCATTCATGCATGGTTATAGCGGTTATGGTGCCGCGTGGGGTGGACGTTCATGCGGGTGTGTGCGTTTGTGACTTGTGCCCAGGTAATTGCACAGGTGTACATACGTGCGGTGATGGAGCAGGCTGCCATGCCAGGGGGGAAGGGGGGGAGAGTTGAGGGACCGCCAGGAAGTGTGCGTGTGGGGGGGGGGGGGCACAAGCGCACGAGCAGCGGATCCAATGCGAGTTCAATACGACTTAATGGTGGCGCCCGCACAGCTCATTGTAGCGCTTCCAGCACTCCAGGGCCATACTTGCATACAACAGCTGGGGCTCACTACCAGCCTGCATGCCTTACTTTCAGCATTCCCTCATCCAATCTCCGTCCACGCCCATATGTGATATTACGACGTGCACGCTGCCGGGGATCACCGGGCTGAGGCAAGGCAGCCAAAAGCCATGGGTGGCAACAGCACAGCAACACAACACAGAGCAGCGACAAGCAGCGGTGTTTGTGGTTTAACAACACAAAGCCACCTGAGAGCAGCGGGCACGGTGTGCGTGAGTGGTTGCATGCGTGTGTAACATTGTTTACTCCTGTCGGGCCGCGCAGTGTGCATATGCGTTAGGCGGGGACTGCACCTAACATAAACAAGGTGTCTGGGCTAATCTAGCAGCTGCCGTGAAACGAACAACAGGCTCAACCAAATGGCTGTTGTGACACGGTCTGCCAGGTGTGTTCCAAGTAAATTACTTCCCGTTGGGGCATGCAGTATGCTTTCCGTGGGGCCGTGCAGTGTGCTTACATGATGATGGCGGGAACTGCACTCCAGGGTGGCGAGCGAGGTGTCAGGTGTGTGTGCATGTGTAGAGCCAGGTGGAGCGTTCTAAGCAGCGCGCCGGCTGCCTCTTAGAGCCTGCCTAAACCCTAAACCCTAAACCCTAAACCCGTGACGCTGCTGGGACAACAGGCTCGGGGAGCCAGCAGGTGAAGGCGCCTTGACCCCTAAATGTCGCAGGGTAGCTATATGTACATATACTCCTAATCTCCAGTAAAGTGGCAGCCTTAAATCCGCGGAGCTTTCGTCCGCCTACACTAACCTAGGGGCGGAAGGTCCAAGTGTAATAAATAGCCTATAAGCCTAAACTCTACAAGCCTGGCAACTTGAACCTGGGCCTAAGCCATCAGGCAGGCGGGGATTGCATGGTGTCACGCGGGCGCTGCGACCAATCACCGCTATATCGCATGCACGCTTGGGAAGACGCTACATGCAAAGGAGTGCACGCATCAGAAAGCACAAGTTCGTCTAGTTCAGTACGCATGCCGCAACACAATGTACGGTCCCCAGGATATCCACCTTCTCGCTCCCCCATGCTGATCAACAGCATGCATCCGTATGCTGGGATGGTCCCTATGCGATCACCTCAGTCATCTCGTTTCAAACGAACAGTGCTGCAAAGTCTCAAGCGCGGCCCAACAAAGTGTCACTGCACAAGTGCGTCAAGACAAGCACGCCAACCGGCAATCGCCACCAAAACTGCTAAGCACAGCAACATCGTAAGCTCAACAACTGCAATGCGCGTCCACAGTACACTGCGATGTGCAACCACAACACTCAATTCGGTCTGTAAACGTGCAACCAGTACTTGACCTGTAAATGCACTCGGGGGTTTGCTATGCAACTACTACTTCGTCCGGCAACGCACACTGACAGGTAGCAGTCAGTGCTCATCGCAAGCAATCGCTCAAAGCGTAAGCGTAAGTAACGCAAGTTAACCTCCATGTTCAGCATGTCGGTGCTCTGGTACCGATGACGGTAACCGATTGTTCGCTTTATTGAATTGATTGACATCCGGTGGCCTGGCAAGCTTCCGGATTAGGAGATGCTCAATGACTCATCAGGTACTGTACAGCATCTAGCTGCATGCAAAGTGTGTGTAGCGGAGTGGTGGTGGAGGGGGGGGAGGTGTGGGCGTGTGCGGGGGCTCCAAGGGGTTGTTGGCGGGGTGAATTTAAGGCCAGCATAAAGACGCAGCAGGCAGCGAGCAAGGTCGGGCTGGCAGTGGCATTGTGTCCATGGCAGCGTGTGTATGTGCACCGTACCGCACTCATCCAGCCGAGCTACACCAACAACCCAGCCCCATACACCACCAAGCTGCCGTGGCGCGTCACCCACCTGCCATGCTGGCTGCGCCTGATACAAATACGTACGGTATACATATGCACATCGCAGCACGAGCACTGCGAAATCTGCCTGTAACATTCCTGCAGCCTTGAGCACAGAGACATTCCATAGTTTTCAGTCTTAACCAAACAAAACTCAAAAGTGTGAAAGGAGAGTTGCAAAAAGTTTGACCACAGCGGTGCGTGGCTGCAGGGAGGAAGATGCAAGCAAGCCTTTTGGCTGACGCCCCCGCCCCACGCATACATGTTTTGAGGCGATCACGATCGCATCAGAGATCAAGACCGGTAGGTATTGGGTGCACAAGCAAGCGTGACAACAGAGCCCCGGGGAGGGGGGGGATAACGGTGCAGGGTGCGTATGTGCGTGTGTGCATGTGTGCGTGCGTGCGTGCGAGCGAGCGAGCGAGCGAGCGAGCGAGCGTGCGCGCCCTTCCTATGGCTGGCGTGTTGCAACGGTACGCAAGTGTTGTAAAAATCTACCTGCAGCACTCAATCAGCAAACCTCAAATTATACCTGTTATGAAGTCAAGTGGCAGCTCAAATTGGTTCTAGGTACCTATTGTAAGGCAGAAGTGCGAATACTCTTCAAACACTCTCTCCGGGTCCCCCTCTGGGAAATACATGGGCAGCTTGGCCAACACACTCCTCATTCAATGTTTGTTCATAACTCCATAACAATGCAATGCTACGCAATGCAACAAAACATTGGAATGCTGCCGGTATTCGATACAAGATCTACAACACCCCGCAAAACGTGCCAAGCATCAGGTACAACCTCCTGAGTGTAGCAATGCTGCAAGCCGCAAGGTGCTAGGCTCTGACAGTGACAGTTACAACCCTCAGGCCCTCACCGTGTGCCTGACAGACCCACTCAAGAGGGAGAGGTTCAGGAACGGGGGCAGGAGGGAGGGGGGGGGTAAAGAATTGCAACAAAGCTCTATACGCTCAGTATGGCCCCTTCTGCTCCAACAACTGGGCCACAATGATGAGCAAGGGAGTAGGCTGTGACGCTGTTTATCATTATGACAACGTCCCGCCGCAACTTGGCGATCGCAACATCAGCTGCAGCGTGGCAGGCGCAGCGTCTACTCATCATATCGCAGCGTTGCGTGCTGGCCGTGCGCCGCTCTTGCATACGCGCCCTGCCGCTCCCCCCCAAAGTGCGGCAGCGGCGGCGGCAGCACCGCTGGCGGCGCTCTCATTGGCACTCTCAGCGGCACAGGCAGAGAGCGGGTCTCTGGCAGCACCACCATGTGTGGCGGCGGCGGCGGGGGCGGGGGCGGGGGCGGGCCTTCTCGGCCCAGCAGCGCCCGCCACGGCCTCATTACCTCCTGCAGATGCTGCAGCCGCACCGTCGCGCTCCTGCCGTCATCCGCGGCTGCCGCTGCCGCTGCCGACATGAACGCGTCCAGGTGCTGACGCGGAACCCCCTGAAGCGGCAATGCCGACGCCGGGCGGGCCGGCCGCCCAGCATGGGCATGGGTGGCCGCATCAGCACTAATGCATGCCGCATGATCGTCAGAAGCATCCACATGATGGGGCGACCCATGCAACTGATGGCGATGATGACCATGCATGGGGCCGTGCGTGTGGGACAACCTGTACCGCTCAGGATGTACCGCTGCATCGGTGTCCATGTGATGCTGGGGCAGGCGGTACAGCGTGTCCTGGCAGTACTGCAGATCTGCTTGGTACTGCAGGTGGTTGAGGTGCTGGCGGTGGTCCTCGTCGGCAGCCACTACCGCGCCGGCTGCAAGCCGCCCGGCCGCCAACACACCTCCTGCTGATGCCTCGTTCTCCTCCTCCTGCGCCTCCTCTTTTGCATGCTGCATGGTGTGTTCAGCATCACGGTTGCTGCTACGCGGTGATGGCGAGGGGCCTCCTCCGCTGCTGGCGGTATTGACGGTATCGGCGGTATTGGTGGTGCTGCCTCCATCCGTACGGTACGGCAGGGTGGCAAGCTGATTAGCAGCCGCCGCAGCGGCGGCAAGTGCAGGCCGGCGGGTGGATGCTGGGTAACCGGCCGCCAACAGGAGCTCCCGGGCACGATCTGCAAGCGACGGACCCATTGCGCGCCCGCCTTCCCCGCCGCCGCCGCCACAGCCGGCGGCTGCGGCTGCCGGCGCCGGCGTTGCTGCCAGGCCAGGCCAGGAGCCTGTGCGGCGAGCGGGACGTGGATGCTGATGCTGTGCTGCGGTGTGGGTGTCCACGGCATCGTCCATGGCATCTGCCGCGTCGTCGGGCTCTGTGTCTGCGCCGCTGATGACAATGCCACTGCCTGCAACGCTCATGTGGTGGCGTGGGTGGTGCAGGTAGTGAGGATAATGGGGATAGTGGGGATAGAGGTAAAGGTGGTGCCCCTGGGGACGGTGGGGATAGTGGGGATAGAGGTGAAGGTCGTAGACCGCCTCATCCTCATCATAGCCTTGCTCCTCAGCTGCCAGCATAGCATAACGCTGCTGCTCGTGCGCTTGCTGATGCTCGTGCGCTTGCTCATCCTGCCAATGCTGCTGCCGCTGCTGCTGCTCCTGCGCCTGCTGGTGCATCTCCCGATCCTCCAAATGCTCATACGGATCAATAAAATGGCGGCGGGGTGCCGCATGAGTGGCGAGGGGGAGGACATGGTGGGGGTAACGAGGCGGGACGCCATGAGCGCTGTGCATAGATGCCGCCCCACTGGGCGAGAGAGGCCGGCCATACACGCAGCGGCCGAGCCCACCATGCAGGGCGTGGAAAACGCCCGGCGCCGCCGCCGCCGCGGCATCCCCGCGGCCGCCGATGATGACTGCAGGCAGGGCAGCCGGGCCGCTGTATTGGCGCTGCATGCCATGCGTGGCCATCCAGGGCACAGCCGGAACGGCCCGCGCCCCAGCATGAACATTCCTCTCACTACCCTCACGCTCCGGGGAGTGCGGCCAAGGCGGGCGGCGGGCGGCGGCGGCGGCAGCGGGAGACGCAATGATTGCGGAGAGCGCGTCCGGCAGGGAGTGGCTGCGGTGCTGCAGCGGGCGCTGGCGCGGGCTGCCGGCGGGTGCGTCCGCTCCTCGCCCTTCTTGTCCTCCTGCGTCTGCTCCTGCTGATCCTGTTGTTGGTTCCAGAGCCGCTGATTCAGCCCGGGGGGGCGTGCGTGGCTTGGTGAGGCGATGCAGCGCTTTTACGCACGCGTGATGCGCCTTACTGTACACGTCAAACGCGCCCAGCTGCGTCAAACCCCGGGCAGCAGTCCACAGTGCGGAGCACACCTGCGTAGCGTTCCCCCACCACGCATGACGTTGTAATACGGTATCTTCGCCGTTTTAGGATTTGTATTCGGCAGTCCATGGAAACACCGATAGGCATGATCCATACTTGCCGCAACAGCCCATTGAGCGACGGTCTGCTGCTTGCCACTGAAGCCGTTACCGCCAGATGCATGCATGCATGGGTCACCCCAGCATCTGGCCCTGACCGCAGATGCCATGCAAAACCAGTTATCATGTGACATCGACATGGGCTGATGGGATCTTCCACCCAACACCTCCTTTGCCTTGGTGCTGGCTGGGAAGCAGGCATCTGCAGCTTGGGGTGCGTGGGCCCGACCCACATACTACACATGTGAGGGCCGGTATATGACGACCGATCTGATCACCTACCAGATCCTGGTCTTGCATGAAGTACATGACCCCCAAGGCTCCCCCTGCTCCTCCTCCTTCTGCCCCTGGAGCAGATGCAAGTCCTCCGTCGTACTGCTGCTGCTGATAATGATCCTGCGTTTGCGCCTGCGTCTGATGCTGCGTGGTGGTCTGCCAGTGAATGACGCGATCCAGGGAAGCTCCGGGCGGCAGGAAGGGCATCAGCAGCGCACGTGTGGCGGCGTCCGGCACTACCGCACAGCCCTGCAAGCACCCAGAGCAAGCGTGCGCAAATAAAAGGCATGCACAGGACATGCACGCGCACACATGCGCTCGTGAGCAGAGGGGCGATGGAATGTGGGATACGGTGTGGGGTGTTGGGAGTGGCTAGTGCATAGCTTGCCAGGCCGACGCATTCACGCTGCAGCACTTGTGTGTGCCAAACTCTACGAGCGCAGCCGCTGTTGCCAGTCAGCACCGCTCGCCCACCTCAGCGCTTGGCACGGCGGCGTGAAGCTCCTGCCGCGGCCGCTTGTTGGGAGCAGCTGCGCCGCCGCCGCCGCCGCTGGTGCTGCCACCACGTCCGCATCGCGTCGGCGATGAGCCCCATTTTGCAGGGCTACGTTTCGGCCCTGCGCCCCTCCCCGCCTGCTGCTGCTGCTGCTGCTGCTCCTGCTGATAACGATGAGGTGGCGGCGCCTTCCTCTCCGGCCGTCTTCGCCCCTCCATGCCAATCGTGTTTCCCGTATTTTCAAGAGCGTTCGCGACTGCAGCGGCGGCAGCTGCGTTGCGGGCAGCGGCCGCAAACACACCGCCGTTCTCAACGGCATCCACAGCATCCATTGCGTGCCGCAGTTCAAAGGCCGCCTGCGCACCCGCGTTTGCCGTCGTTGTGTCAATTGCCATCGGCATCGGGATTGGCGCCTCGGCGCGAAGAAGGTCTCCGCGACGACGATCCCCGTCTGCTTGTTGGCACGCAAGCTCGACGGCTCGCAGCAGGCTGTCCAGCCCGCTGGTGGCGCTGTTGGCGCCCAGCAGCTGCGCGTCAGCCCCGGAAGCCGCCGCACCTGCACCTGCCGCCGCCGTCGCCGCCGCTGCTATGGGCGGCTCAGCTGACGCAGGCCCATCCGCCACTGCCGGCTCTTTCGCACCACCGAGGCTGGCCGCATGGCGCTCAAACGCTGCCACGGCCGTCAATGCTGAGTCATCGTGCCGCCGAAAGGACTGACCAGGAGGCAACGAAGGCAGCGGCGGCGGCGAGGATGACGGCATCATCGGCAACGAAAGCCCCTCCGACAGCCCGCCCGCTGATGAACTAACATTGTTATCCACGAAGACCCCAGAGCCGGTCGTGCTGGCACCGTCATTACCACCGCCGGCGGCGGTGCCAACCCGTTGCGAGCGTGAGTAGGACAGCAGCGCGGCCGGCGCGGCGGGAGAGACGGGGGTCGTGCCGTCGGAGGATACCGAAGGGGGCGAGAGAAGGAAGCCGGAGGGGCGTTTGAGGGAGGCGCGGCTGGGTTGATGGTCCAGGGAGGGCAGCGCCTGCGGCAGCAGCGGTGCCTTGGTAGGACGTGATGGCTGTTGCGGCGGCAGCGGCTGTTGAGTGGGAGCGTGAGGACGGGGGCGGGACGGCAGCGGGGCATGGCTGCCGGGAACGATCTTGTAGTGCTGCTGCTGCTGCTGAGCCTTTTCCTGGTCCAGCTGCTGTTGCCGCTGCTGCAGCTGCTGCAGCTGTAGCTGCAGCTCCTTCAGCTTCTGCCGCTGCTCCATTAGCAGCGCCTCGGAGGGATCTGCGTTTAACGAATCTGCGGGCCCAAGGTGAGCGCGACCGCTCTGCACGCCCGCCTGCCTGTGACCACAGGACACGTGCGCGTGGACAGGAGCTGTTTTCGCCTCTTCTTTCACACGAGCGGCAGTGCCATCATCATCAGCAGCAGGGGCTGCGGTGGTGGATGCTTCAAGGTGTGCTGCTGCTGCTACTGCTGCTTGCGGGCCGGTTCTGTCGGCGGACGTGTGGGCTGCGTGCGGCAGCTGCCAATCCGTTGCCGCGATCACCTCCACAGCCTCTTCCAAGTTCGAGCAGCGCTGTACCTGCATGATTTCAGTGATCAACAGAATTGAAGGCTACAGCTGCAGCTACTGCAGCATGCACCAATCATCATTGAGGTCCTCGACCTCCTGCTTCACATTCAATGACCAGTGCAATGTAAACGCCCAGACCCTATTAACCCCCACATCTTTCCCCCCCACCTGGCTGAGGATGGCGGAGGCCAGCGGGTGCTGAGCCAGCGCGAGCTTGAGCTGCGCCGCGTCCGTCCCCGCAATGCGGGCCAGGCAGCCCTGCACCACAGCCAGCATCTCCGCCCGGGCCTGCTGCCGGCTGTTGCCGCCGCCGCCGCCGCGCGTTGTCCACGCTGCCCCTTCCGCCACGGCGGAGCGGTCCGGGTGAGCGGTCCCCCCCGGGAGTGCTCTGGGCGGGGGTGACGATCTGCGTATGCGTGTGTCATCGGCAGGCTGCTCCCCGCGTTGGCCGCTGCCGCTGCCGCTGTCTGTGCTGCCGCTGGCACTGCCGCCAGCTGCTGCCGCGTCGTCGCGGCGGAGGAGGCCGCCTTGCGCGGCCCGGCCCGTTGCACGATGTGTATTGGCGCCCGCGTCCTGCTGACGCTCCTGTGGCGCCCCCCCACCCGGTAGGTTGCCGGCGGCATGCGTGTTGCCTGATGCCGGCACGGTGTCATTGCCATTTGGGTAGTCGGCACCGCTGCTTTCCTGGCGATCTTGGTTGGTGTGTGGTGCCTGGCGGCCGCAGTCGGAGGCGTCGCTACGCATGGAGCTTGCATGCTTAGATGCCTCCAGCATGAGCAGGCATTCCACCTGCGCAGCGGTGTCAGGTGCATGCGATTGAGAGCAAGCGCAGCATCCTGTCGTTACTGCGCCACGACGTGCATGTATGCCTTTTGGGTTCCAGAGACTTTCGCCGTAGATCACCTTCAAGACAGTAAGCCTTGATTCTAAGTCCTGGAGCTTTTTGCGCTCAACAAGGCACACGAAATCATCCTGGACCTCATCACCCAGCCCATGACAGGACCTGTACCGCCAGTGCCCGGCTTGGCGGCGACGAGTGCCATGCACATGTACGCACGCACACAAACACGGGCTGCACACAGAAATGCCATGGTTCAGAGTCCAGGGGTTCGGGTTTTGGGTTCATGGCCCCTGACCATCCACTCCAGGCGCACCGGGTGAATCAGTCAGCCACTCCATGACACCATCTGCACTGCGTGAGTGCGTGTGTGAATGTGCGCGCGTGGGCGTTCAGCGCTTGCAAGCAGGGGCCATCCCCGTCCAGGGAGTGCTTGAGCACTTTAGCAGCAACGAAGAAGCAGCTCATCGCTGTGTATGTTTGGCTGAGCTGTCTGTCGCACTGGCTGTATCACCAGTTTGCCACCAACACGGACATGAACAGCACGTTGGCCCACTTTGTGTGCCTATGTGATAGCATAGCTACAAAGTCCATTTTTCAGTAGTTCAGTAACTGTGCACCGGCGACATCACCCCACCTGTAGGTCTAGCCAGGGCCGACCGTGTTCATCGAGGTAGCGCACCGCTGACGCGTTGGTTGGCACGCTTGCATCACCCGCGACCCTCACAGCTGCCGCGTCGTGCACCCAAGCAGCTTCGTCCTTGCAGCTGTAATCCCCGAGCACAAGAGTCCTGTTGTACGCGATTGTGAAGTTCTTCAGGTTGCAGTATTTGTCAATTACTGGTCACTTCAAACGCAGACGGTCGGAAAGCTAAAACTCATATTGCAAAGCCTCACCTGCCGGACCACCAGACTGAGGCTCGCCATTTGTTAATATGCGAAAGCCATGTCACGCCCAAGCACGGAGAACCAGCTGACGCTTCTGTGTTCAAGGCGCTGGCATGCAAACTGTTTGCACAGCCCGATACAGCAATTGGCTCAAACGGTGTGGACATTGTGGTTGCCTCTGCATAAATAAGCAGCAAACCGGGAACTCGTTGTTGAGCGCTCAATCGAAACCCAGAATGGGCCTGACCGAACGGAGTGCACAGTTTGCAGTTTATTGTGCAGCGCTGAAGGGGTTGCTCAGGTGGTGACGACCAGGTCGCGTGGTTGCGGCAAGCAGATGCCCACCAGACACACACACACCAGCATTTGCCAAGGAGCACAAGGAGGCTTACCTTGGTGTGGCAGTCAGGCTCTGACAACATGCATTAAACAGGAAGGCGCCTCGGGAACCCCACGAGTCGAGCAGGGTTGAGCGGCCACGGTCCTCCAAGTGTGTTTGTGAAACGTTGCTAAAACCTGTAGGTACGGTGGAGCCTCGTTTTCAACCCACACACGTGAGCCATCCGAATGCGCGCCTCGGGCAGGTCTGTGGGTTTTAAGGGGCCACGCTGGCTTGCACAGGGGCTGCCTTTCCGTGCGGCAAAAGCCTGAAGAAATATGACGAATAGCAAAGCGAGCTTTAACGTGGGCAAGTAATAAACCCACAAACACATGCCTCGGTGGGCGCTGCGTGGCGGGTGGCAAGATTACCATGGAGCAGTACTCAGGTGCTGTTGTAGTGTTGTCCAGGGTACACTGGTGCCTGGCACATCGGGATGCCTACGCCCGCACTTGATACCTGCTACAAGTGTGCTATGGCTGTTTGTGCAACAAGCTGTGGCGTGTGGGTGACTGGATAGTTGGACGTCAAGGGTCCAAAAAAGACACAACCGGCTAAGAGGACCGGCTAATAGTCCACTGCATACTACTGTATCGCAGCTATCAAACGCGCTATTGTAAGCACGCGTGCTGGGAAGTCACCAGGTCCCCTCACATGCGTGAAAGACACCATCATCCCTACTTCGTTCCACCCATGCAACAGGTCCCAGATGAAACGCAAACCCAAAGGGCGCAAGGCCAGACTCCGAGCTGTGCTGGGACATGATATCAAAGCAAAATAGTGTACTCACAGGTAACACCAACCAGCGAGTGCTGCAGCGGCGCGCGTGTTTAGAAGCCACCCCTTCTGCAGGTGGTAAAACAAAATTCACTCACCAGTCAGGTCCTGCTTTGCCGTCTTGTGCGGCGGGGCGCGATAGTCCCAACCAGCAGCAGTAGACGTCCTTGCAGACCCGGTGTCAGCGGCAGCTTCGTCTCTCCCGCCCTGGTGGGGCCTGACCGCACTCGTCAGGCGCGATGCCCGTTGCCAGCGCTACCAGCAGGATAACCAACACGAACTCAGGCTTGGCAGGGCAGTGGCAAGGGTCTTGGACACATCAAGGTCAAAGAGCTTACAAGAACCTTTAAGGCGTGTCCATGCAAGATACTAAACTGTCAGTCAGAGGCTGTGTTAGGAGGCAAATGCCGACATTGACCCGTGCCTCGCAAGTCAGGCAAATTCGTAGTATGTGCTTGTCAGGACCATGTTCATCAACAGTACACATCCTTAGCGTTGTTCTGCCCTGTACCGGTCAACCAGGTCGTGGCGGCGTTTGGCCCCACACTTCTGTTCTAGGAGCAATTCAGGCAAGCTTGCGTCCCGTGCACGCCCAAGCGTTCGCAAGCTGGTTTTCACCTCACATACAGGTTCAACAGGGTGCCTGCAGCCCCTCAGCCGCAACAATGCTGCCAGGCCGGGAAAGGCCCTTTGGCCCTTTGGCGGGCCATGCTGCAGCGGGTCAGGGGTGGCGAACGCTCAGCGTGCAAACGGTGCGTGCGCTATGCACAAAGCTTGGAATATTATAATAATGTTGGTGATTCTATTGTATGCTGTTCAGGCGAAGTAGTTGCATAGCATTCAGCGTTGTTAGCGTGTTGGGCGTCAAAGGTGGGCACAACGCAACATGGCGGGAAAGCGAGCCAAAGGCCAGATGGCCAGGCGTTTGCAACGGCTATGTGTACTATGTGATTGTGTGCCCAGCACTGATCCCTCTTGTTTAGCACATGAACACCTATGATGGCGTTCGGTTAATCGGCCAGAAATCGGCACACCATCGCAACTGTTGCGCCTCGCTTTGTCGCGTGGTGAGCATGGCTGCTGGTGCCTGAACTGAGCAGCAGGCAGGCGACTTAACCACACAGAAGAGGACATCATCAGGTAAGCCTTACGCCTCACCTGAGCTGGCTGCCACAGAAGAGTGTAATATGCAAGAATATTAGGGCGTGGCAGTGGGTTTGGAGGAATAATGTGCTCCACAGGACTGTGTTGATAGCAACAGTAGCAGTAACGGCAACGCGGTCACAAGGCAGCAGATCAGTGGTGCACATGACCCCTGCAGCGTTTGCATCCGGTCCCCCTCTGCCTTGAGCATATAGAAGGACTTGCAGACATTGTGCCCGCCGAACACACTGCAACGTTCCAAATACTCCATCACTGATGTGTCATCAGCTATCAGGACGCATTTGCAGGAATTTCACTCCTCCAGGATTGCAGTGCCTCCTGTGGCTGCTTCAGCTTGCAAGTGTGTCGCGAGGCATGGGATGTGGACAGAGCATGTTCAACACCGCTACAGCCTGCGCTCGAGGCTCTTATTGGAAGGCCAGTGAGGCTTCTGAAGCTACTGAGTGCTGCTTGGGAGTTTAGGACATCACAACTCACACAATGTGCTTGCTTTGGGATGGCCCTTTGGCCATTCTGCAAGGCAGCTGGCAGCGTATGAGGTTAGGGTTTGTCGTACGGAGCTGTACTGAGGGCACTTGCAGCTAGCGTCGACGTACCGGTTGCATGGAGGCTTGGATGCGCATGCTCCTGAACGCAGCGGCACTGTGGCACTGTACTGTGCGTGTGCAACCAGGGTGCCGCCCCGCAGCACGCGTGTGTGGCTGTGTGCTCGAGCATGACGCTGCCGCAAGGTTTGTGCTCCACATAGGGTTTAGGGTTTAGGGTTTAAGGTTTGTGCTCCACATAAGCCTCGATGTGTGCACGCCCCGCTTGCAAGCAAACGCGGTTTTCACGCAAGCTCTTTGCCACGCTTCGCTGTTCTGATCGTCACCAAGTGCTGCAGCTGCTCAGGTGCAGTGACCTGCATGCACGCACAGGTGGCGCTCAGGGCTTACGCCGCATGCGGCATTGCACCCTGATTGCATGGCTTGCATTAGACAGCAGGTGCACGTGCAAACTGTGACGCGTGCTGTTGCTGACCTGGTCAGCATTCGCATGCGCTGGTGTGTCACGGCGAGGCTCCCGTGGGGCCATGCAGTGGGACTCCCGCAGAGGTGCATGCATGGTGCACATACATAAGGATAAGCACTGCATTACTGTTCACCGGCCAGTACCGATCCACATTTGTGTTCGCCAGCACACCAAGCACGTTTTCCTCATTTGTTTACATCAGGCAGGCGCTCAATGCGCACACAGACAAGCTCAACCCTAACCCACCCCTAGTGCACGGGGTGTTATACAAGTCCGTGGCGCCAGCACGCATCCTGCAACGGTGTTGCACCGTTGCATCACAGACAGGTCTGCGCTCGTGTGGGCTGTTAAGTGTTAGTATGTAACAAAGTATGTACGAGTTTATGTTACAGCAGACGCTCCGGGCGTCACTGCCTTCACTTGCAAATCTCCGATCTGCTCAACAGCAGGTGCCTAAAACAGTAGGTGTCTTGCTGCAGCAGGCGCCTGCTGCAGAACATTACACCCATAACGACAGAGCAGGCGCTGGGCCAGGTGCATGCAGCAGCAAAAAAGCGTCCCACGCACAGCATCCCACGTTCAAAAGCGCGTTGTGACGAATGCTGGAAGCACCGGGAGCTGCTGTAACGCCGCTAGGAGCAGGGCAGGGCAGGACAGGCGCGCCCAATGCCCCTGCGGCATGCAGTAGAAGCACAGCAAGTGAAGTTGGGGTGGGGTTGCCCCTCAAGCTATTCTCATCAATGCGCCCACATTTCCCCTGCAGGGCTTCTCCAGCCGGTCGCTCTCATGACGCTCAATCAAGCGCCCTCCCCGAATACCAGACAGGCGCCATGGAGCACTGCATAGGCGCCACGCAAGAGCAGTTCAGTACTTCAGCAGGGTAACTGACAAGCACCCAGATCCCTGACGGCACAGCGGGTGTGTGATGGGCAAGCGGGGGGGCCACCGGCAATGGGCACAGCACAAGCGCCGCCGCCGGATGGCAGCTTCAGTCAGCGGCATGCAAAAGTCACCCAACCCTGCCAAAAACTTCACATGGATGCTTTTTGCTGCATCATGCCGATCGCAAGGCCCTCCCTTGACAAGAGAGTAAGCACGCAAACACCGGATCTGCCCCCTCAGCAAAAGCGAAAAGGCATCCGCCGGCCATGCCAGCATCGGCCGCTGCGCCACCCTGCCCTCTGCTGCCCCTCGCAGGAATGGCCACCCGCTACCACGCACAAAGCCACGTGCGTCGTGTGCGCGTGGCGGGAGGGTGCTGGGAGGCAGCGGATGGCGGGATTGGGGGCAGGGGGGATGGAGGCAGGGCCGGCCAACCAACCCCTGTGGGAGTCGGCTCACAGCGCCATCCTGGCTTGATCGCTCGGTTAGGCGGCAATAAAGGGAGCGCTGCCCACCCCGGCGTGCATACACATCAGAGGGCGGGCGCATGCAACGGCATCTGCAAGCGTTCTCCGGTTGGCCCTGGATTAGAACCATGCGGCAATATCCAAGTGTGTCTCTGACAAGCGAGGCACATACACACATGCAGTTTATGGTCATTTCCCCCAAGAAAGCATTTCGTCCCCCCCCTCGTCCGCATCAAATGCATGCCAAATCGTTTAATCGATTTGCAGTTATGTGCAGAGGTTGCGCCCCTGACATGTGGCGCTGCCTCGCAGGGGTGTGTGGGTGCCCATGTGGCTGCAGTACCGTACAGTCACCAAACCAATGAAGGCGTTGATTAATACAACATTCAGGCAATGCGTAATATCACGTTCAGGCAGTGCACTCTGCTAGGGCGTCGACGCACAATGTGCGGGGGACGCTTGGCGCTACAGGCAAGTACCAATAGTGGTGTTGAAAACTACTCAAAAAGTTTGAACACTCGAAGGACAGGATCCAACGCTTAAGCAACCATCCAACCACTCAAGAGGGGTGGCGAAGAAAACACACGACACAAAGTGTGCTGAATTGCACAAGCGAGGGTGTTGCAGGTGGCTACAGCTGGGTGGGCCCAAACAGGGCAGTTGGTCATCGAGATAGGACAAGGCAGACTGCGACAGGGATGCAAGCGGCACACTGCGTGCAACCCTCAAGAATGCAACCGACACTGGAAGGGGGGCGCCTTGCGGAAAACTCACCACCCTCCACGTCTACTTGTCCGCGCAAGGGTGCATGCCGTGGTGCAGCGCAGCGCAACAACACACGGCACGATTTGGCATTTTGTTCCATGCACGAGCGCTGAATTGTGTGTGGTAGCCGACTCTCGTCTGAAAACGTAGCGTCGAGGGTTCTAGCAAAGCGAGCAAAAACAGGAAAAAACTGTTCCTTGTCGCATTCCGGGACAGCCTTGGGTGGCTTAGCTTGCAGCGGCTGCAAAACAGCCCCCCCCACACACACGTCATTGAAAGGTTCCATGCACAGGTTGGGAATTGGGCGGGCAAGGGCTGGCGGAGGTCCTAGCGGCTTCCGCCACCCGTCCACGTACACACCATACACAGGCTCACATGCAGCACATCAGCGCATGGCGGGCGACGGATGTCGCTCCCTTGGGTCCATTGCATTCGGCTTGCTGATACCATACGTGTTGCTGATACCGCATGGCCGGTTGCCCGATGAAAAACTGCACACAGTTCGAGTCTCTCCACAAGCAACAACCCATCTCGGACTGCACACCGATTGCGACATCAATTTCAAGGAATGAATCTAGAGGCGGAAAGGGGCATTCAGTTTAACATTTCCAGTAGGGAGGGACGGGACTCCCAAATGCACCAGCCACGCGTGTGGCATGAAGCGCTCTAGAGGTTCGGCGGAACCAGAAGGCTGGAGCGCGATCTACGTGCACCGCAGAGGCTCTACACGGGGGCGGAGTGGGGTGGGGTGTGCGCCAGAGGAGGCGCGAGGCTCAATGAGAGAGCTGCCTGCCTCTGGCTCACACTTTTCTATTGGTTGGGATGCTGCCTGGGCCAGATACCATATGTTGGAGCTGTCCAGTGACCATACCGTTCCCATGGAGACGGGTGCAAGCTTGCACCGTTTGCGTCGCTTGACGCACTGCACGGTACACAGTAAGAAGCAATCCTCTCGCGCCTTGCTGTTTCCAAGGTCTGCAGTGCAAGGCAGTGCGTTTGTCTCGCATGGCTGGGGCCACACGCGCAACGAATTGAGGTACCGTACCGCCAGCCAAAACGCAGTGGAAACACCATGTGCGGGGTTGGTTTCGACACCGCGTGAGACGTACTGCAAGAGGCTTTTTCCTGCGCCTCATCCCTAACCAGCTTTGGAGGGGGGGCGCTGTGCATATGGTCGAGAGGGGTGGCAGGCACGGCGGCTAGCTGCGCACGGCCGATAGGGTGCTATTGCAGGGCCAGGAAGCGCTGCGCCTGCTGGTGCTGCGGGTGCTGCTGCTGCTGGCGCTGCTGCTGCTGCTGTGTGGCGCCGGGGGCGCGCAGCTGCAGGCCCTCCAGCTGCAGCTTGCGCAGCTCGTTGAGCTGCTGCTGCTGCCGCTGCCGCCGGCTCAGCACCGCCTGCAGCGGGTCCTCCTCCTCCTGCCAGGCCGGCGACACGCTGCGCGCCGCAACACTCGTGCCGCGCTGGACCTGCCCAAACACGCCCGCCGGATCAGCCGCAAACGCTGCGCTGTCGGTGGTGACGGCAAGCACGTGCGGGCCGGCGTCGTTGCCTTGCCCCTGGTCTAGCACGAAGCAGGTCGGCTGCTGTGCGGTGTGGTGGCCGAGCTCGGCGTCTGCCAGGGGGACCAGCTGGTAACCCTCTGGGATGATCACGCTGACAGCTGCACTCTGCTGCTGCTGCTGGATGTGCTGCTGCTGTACGTGTTGCTGCTGCTGCTGCTGCTGTTGTTGCTGTTGTTGCTGTTGCTGCTGCTGCTGCAGCTGCTGGGTGAGCAGCTGCCGCAGCTGAGCGCGAAAGCTCGACCCCTCCGCTGCATCGGCGCTGCTGCTGCCAACCGGCAGCAGGCAGCCGGCCCCGTTGCCCTGCTGCTGTACTGCTTGTACTGCCTGTACCGCCTTGGTCAGCATGTTGTCATATGGCATGCTGAGCGCCGGACCCAAAATCAAGGGGCTGGCCTGTGAACACGCCTGAGCACTCCAGGGCAGTTCGGCGCTGCCCGTACGGACAGCAGCTGCAGCAGCGGTCGCCTTCGGGCTGCCACCTGTGGCTACCGCTGCGGCGGCAGTCGCCACGCGCTTCTTGCTGCCAGGAGGAGCTGCTGGTGCTGCTGCTGCAGCGGCGGCGGCTGCAGGCCCGGTCGCCAGCTGCCGAAGTGCGTCCAGGCAGGCGCGATGGGCGTCGCTGTACACGTCAAACGCGCCGAGCTGCCGCATCGACCCGCGCTGATCCATGACCGCCGCGCACACCTGCAGCCGCGAGCGAGCCAAAAGCAGGTTGATCATTTGCCGCGTGCACGCACATCACGTCGTGTGCTTCTTACCGTAGTTCATGGTGTTACCGTGGTTCATGATGTTTGATTGTTTGTTCATGTGTGTTGTGTTGTGTGCGTGCAGTGCATTCATTCTGCCAAGCTTGGCAGGACGTTGGTAGTAGGTGGCAATCTGAATACCGTAATGTAATCCTGATCTGGGTCACCCAAACCGCGTTTGTCCGCATGCTCATCATTCGACCAAACGGGCCATTATGCATATAGGTCACACACCGCGATCTGGGTCACACACCCAAGGCCACCCACCAGGTCCAGCCCATCCAGAAAGTACATAACGCCAAGCGCGCCAGCCGCACGCCCGTCTTCCCCTGCTTCATGCTGCTGCTGCTGCTGCTGCTGCTGCTGCTGCTGCTGCGTGGTGCGCCAGTGGATGACGCGGTCCAGGGAGGCCCCGGGCGGCAGGAAGGGCATCAAGAGCGCACGCGTGGCGGCGTCCGGCACCACCGCACAGCCCTGCGCACCAAGACCAAGCAAGCAAGGACACAGACATGCACTCTTCAGGAGAGGGGTGACGAGGGTGTGGGGTGGGGTGCATTGTTTGGGTGCCTGGTGGCAACACAGGTACGTGCCAACGCCGTTGCCTGGCACGTGGCAGTGCGGTGCGCATTCAAGGGTCCGTTCACTTGCGCTTGTGCCAGTGACCCACATCAGCATCGGCTCCGTTCTGTACACTGTATTCACTATTCAGGGTTGTGGGTGATGAGTGTTGATCCCTGCTCTGCTGAGACGCGTGCATTCCATTCACGCAGGAGTTGGGTAATGCAAGGTGTGGGGTTTAGGGGGTGGTCCCGTTCTGCACGCGCCGGCCGTGCCCTCACCTCTTTCGCAGCCGCAGCCGCGGCTGCTGCGGTGACGGTGGCGGTGGCAGCGGCATGCGCCGCGGTGTTGGCCGCTTGCGCGGGGCTGCCGCCCTTAGCCTTCTTGGCAGCCCGGCAGAGGCTGTGGTCCTGCACCACCGCGGCCCTCGGCTGCCGCTCTATGCACACCACTGCTTGCTGCTGCTGGGAGGGCTGGGCCGCTCGCTTCCTGCCCGGCATGACGCTGCCGGCGACGTTCCCGGGGGAAGTCTTGTGAGGCGGGTCGGACGAAACGTGGTGGCGGCCGGCGCCCCCGGGGGACACACACGTGCCCGCTGACAGCGCCCCGCAGAGCGTGCTGATGTCGGGGCTGCGCTTGGTGGTCAGGAGCGTGGGGGTGGTGGGCACGCTCGTGGCCGTAGCCCGGCACTGCTGCTGCTGCTGCTGCTGCTGCTGCTGCTGGCGCTCGCGCTTCTGACCGATGGCGGCAGCTGCCGCGTACGCGGCCTGCAGCTGCTTCTGCAGCTGAAGCTGCTGAGACTGGTCTTGCCGCTGCTGAGCGGGCTGCTGCTGCTGCTGTTGGTTGCGTTGCAACAGGTGTACCTGCTGCGCGGCCGCACCGTGTGCCCTACAATCGGCGGACGCGCCACTCATCAAATCCACCGCTTTCAGCAGCGTGTCCAAGCCCACGTTCTGAGCGTCCGTGTTGACGGAGGCTGCAAGGGGCAAACTGGCCGCTGTCGGCGCAGAACCGCAGGCAGAGGCCGAGCCTGAAGCAACCAACGTCCCAGCGGTTGAGGCAGTCAGCGGCAACGACGAGAGCGAGAGCGCCTGCTGTGCGCTTTGGCTAACGTGCTGCTGCGTCATCAACAAGGGGGGCAGTTCCTGTTGCAGGCGCAGCTGCCCCGTCGGCTGGTGAGACTCCGACGCTCCTTCGTCACAACTGGCAGGGGGCGCGGGCGCTCCGGACTCGCGGTTGATGGCAGCGAGCAACAAGACGACCTGGTCCACGTTGACGCACTTGCGCACCTGCGCAACGGCCGTTCAGGAGCATAACTGTTTCCAAACCAAGCATTAGAATGCGCGAACTGACTCCTCTCACTTCATTGACATTTGGAGTCACGTCGTCGGTACTATAGCCTGCCTGAAGCCAAGTGGAGGACGCGTGGTGGGGGACCATAGCCAAGCACGTTTACCTAGGACAGCAGGAAGGGACACACACGGACCGCCATGCGCGAGTACATCCCCTTCCAAGCACACCCCACTCAAAATGACTCATACCGTAGACTGTTGCGGGCAGAAAGTACTGCCACCGTGTACCTCCCTCACCATGCCTCTGAGATGCCAGAAGCCATGTTTCGAGTTTAGTTCTCCAAACGAGGTGCAGCAATTGATCGTGCTGTTTGCACGTGTGGTGCCTTGGCTAACGTTTGCAGGCTTATGTAATGTATGGTGATTCGGGTGTGGTGGTGGTGGTTGTGTACAGTTCTGTTGCTTCGTATGCCCCTTGCAAGGTCAACTATGCACGCACAGTTCCAGCAGTCGCCGCGCAAGTGGCCAGGCAGCTCGCTTGTGACCACGACGCACCTGGAGGAGGATTCTGCCGGCGAGCGGGCTGTGCTTCAGCGCAGCATGGAACTCTGCAGCAGGTGTGCTTGCCAGGCGTGCCAGACACGACTGCAGTATGGCCAGACGCTCCTGTCCCAAGGCACTTGCAAGGCTCTGCTGTGCCTCGTCTCCTCTGTTGCAGTAGTCATCGCGGACACATGCAACCACTTCTGCAGCGCCAGAAGACTGACGGTGTGTTTTGCAGCTAGGGTTGTTGCTGCTCAGGCTGCTGTTGTTCGTCAGGCTGCTGGTGCATGCTTGAAGGAGCAGCATGCACTCCACCTGCACATGCGAGGAAAAAGGATACAACTTGTTGGTTCATGCCAGGAGAACACAGCCCTGGTGCTGTATCAGAGGCCTGGCGACCAGCTGGAGCAACAAGCAAGACAGAAGGATCTGCGTGATGTGTGTCATCGGACTTGAGTTGGAGTCGCCCAGGCTGCCAATCAGGGGCAATCGGGGGTCCCCTCGCCCATAGAGCTTGGGGCACCAGCCAGGTGCACCAAACAGCGTCCAAAGAGGGGGCTGCTTGCTATTGCTGTAGCTATTGCTGTAGCCAGCTCACAACCAAGCTTCCACCACACAGCTGTCCGCCACGGAGCAGTGTCCTAGTGCGGGCCAGGTGGCGCTCAAGCACAGCCCCGCCGTACAGACCAGGTCCCACACATTTCGGAGCCACACAATCAGGAACAACTGCAAAAGACCAGAAGGCAGGTTGCAACTTCAACACACCTGCAGGTTTAGCAGAGGCCGCCCCGTGTTGTCCAGATAGCGCTCAGCGGAATGGTTGGTGATGTGCAGCGGGCCACATCGAACAGCTGCCATGTCATACACGTGTGCAGCCTCCTCCTCCGAGCTGTATACTCCCAGGTTCAACACCCTGCACAGGACAACGGACAAGGCCTGCTTCAACAGCAGGCGGACAGCTGCAGAAGGGCAAACCATACACAGGCGGACACGCGCCCCGCAGGTGGGAAACCGGCTCGTACCTGCTTGTCAAATGCACCAGCGCCTGCCACTTTTTCAGGTCACGGTTCCAAAAAACGCCTCTAAAGACGCTGGCTGGAACAACTCCTGGCAGTCTCTCCGCGTGGGACGCGCCGTCCGCTATGCCTGTGCAACGCATTAAACCACGACACAAACATTCTGCCAGTTGCTTTGCCACGTAACATATCACTATCAAGTGGCACGTAAACAGCAGTAGCCCCAGGTGCGTGGGTATCCCACGTCCAGCAGTTAAACAGGTACCGTCAACCAGCAGGCAGGCACTTATACGCACATGGGAAGGGCACGTGCTCGGAACGGCTATCCGATAAGCGTCCACTGGCTTGGCTGCTACTGCTATTACGTCGGCTTCCACACGCATCAATGTGACCGGTTTTATACTGTGGAGCTGAAGCGGCTCCAGCTAGGGTCTCACTCCAGCCGGTAGGAAACACCGGTTTACAGCCTGCACGCTGGTGCACGCTGTCAACCAGTTGCAGACCACTTGGACAGTCTTCAGTGCAATATCCAAGGGTGTCACGGCCGAGCAACCTGCTGCCAAATGCATTTCCGATGGTTGCGTGCGCTTCAGCATTGAACAGTTTTCCAATCTGGTTGTCTGCCAAGAGCACAAGTGTAGACTGGCTGTTTGTGATGAGCGCCATGAACGGTGGCTAGGCAGCCCGCGGAGAGAAGCGAGTCCTGCGAGTGCACGGTTTGAGGCAGGAGTGTGAGCAAAACTGAAAAAGCCTGGAGGAACATGGAGGTGAGACGCTATGACAATGTGTTGCGCATAAGTGCAGACGGCGGCGACTCTGAAGGTTTGAGCTCTCAGACTTAGTTCAGTAGGCCACGACTTAGAGGCTGCAGGCGAGGTACAATAACACCGTGTAGGTGCACCAATTCCGCCACAGCGGAAGCACGCACAGGACGTGCGGCCCAAGACAGCGAGCAGCGTCCATCAACACAGCCTCGCTTCAACCCTGGTGTTCTGTGCAACAGGTCCCAAGCCAACCAGTCTGTTGTGTCCTGGTCACAACGTCTGCATGCTCGGCCGATCCCCATCGACAAGCACTGGCCGCAAGGAACTGCAGGCAACACACCTCAACGCCAATACTCCGGCGCAGCTCCAGCTGCGTGTTGAAGAGCGTGCGACTTCAGACGTGTTGACCGATGAAGGTCAAGGCCAACTTAGGTAGCGAGCAAGTCCCGCTTGTGCGAGCAAGTCCCGCTCTGTCAGGCAGCCAGGCGAGGGCCGCCTAAGGTACAGTCAATGCTATGCAGTTGAGACCTTTGACCACAAGGAACAGGTTCCAGGAACCGTATGAAGTGAATTAGGTCGCTCCCACTAAGGCCTCTGTTGGGTTTCAGCACTCAACCGGCTGGAGGAAAACGGTTTACACTGACAAGGGGTACATAGTCAGCAGGGAGTGCACCTACAATACGAGGCTTTGAGGTGGCAGGCAGGCTACACCGGCGGATCACATTGACGCGGACTGCTGAACACAGTGCTCTATTGTACGCGGACGCGAAATGCACAGTTCGGTAATGCAATGAAGTGAACTGGCTGTTGATGATGGGGGGCCTTTTGGGGCATACCATTTAGACGAAAGTCAAGGAATATGTACAGCTAGGTCTGTGTTTCGTATGGTCACCAGCCCTTGTGGCACTTTGTCACCACTTTGTGCAAGGACCTTACGGCAGGAGCGGCTCAGGCTGCAGGCACACTCATGGTGCTCCTAGCATACATGCAGGGGCTTGTTGCATCGTCGTTCAAGCTGGCATGTGTGCTTGTGTGCGTGTTGGCACTGGGCACTGCCACCTAACACCATTTGACCGTGAGCACAGCTCTATACCAGCACAGTTCTATATGAGCACAGCTGTGTGTACGGTCTCCAGGCAGGTGGACCACACTGACCGGTCTGCCGATTATGGCATAGATAGCAATCCAACAACAAACTCTTGCGCTGCCGTCCAAACCAGTGACGCTGGGCTGCGACGGAGGAGTTCCGGCTGACCCAATGTGTGCTTGCAACCCTGCGATACGCGTACAGGCTGCAGCTTGGCAAGTACTGCGTCCGCATTGCTAGGCAGGACAGCTTCAAACGCCAGGTTGACCCTGCCACCCCGTGCCACCTGTTTGGCTCAGGACGTTGACAGTTGCACTCGTGGGATAGGGTCAGCTGTGTTTATCTCGCGTCCACTTGTTCTCTGTTCATAGTTGACCTGCAGGAATTGTCAGGTACATGCCGGAGCGACACGCCAAAAGCAAACACTACGTGTGCACACAGTTCAAGGTAACTGTCGCCCCTCCCGCCCTTCACTGGTAGCTTCCAATACTGTGAACGTGTGCATATCTATCCTGGTGCAGCTTCTGAGTCAACTGAGGCAGGCACGGGTCAAAGCGTCCATGTGCCCAAGGGCCCTTGCTGCACACAGCTCCGCTCGAATTATGAGCTACTGAAACAAACAACGCGTCGCTTCAAACTTGGCACTCCTTGCAGCAAATCTAGAATACATTGTGGGCCTCCCAGCTATCAACGAACCCACTATGGACTTAACAGCGGTTGGCATCAGCAGACCGTCTGCTGACGGTTCTGCTGACAAGCGATCGAGCACATCGGCGTGGCTCAACCACACGCAACGCCGGGCCAGCTGCTTAAGCTGCGCGGCAACACTGCTTACTGCACTACGAGGCTAACGCCTGCGTTGCATGCCGGTCAGGCCAAGTGTGGTGACTAACACGATGCAACCACCGGCTGAAAGCAGCACTTGGTTGAACCAGTGTGTACGAACCTGGTCGGGCCTGACGCCGACTACTACGTGCACTGAAGCGCCGAAAATGGGAAGGTCTAATGGAGGGGGGGGGCACCAAGCGAACGGGCGTGTTCCCATGCAGCAGAACAGCCAACGGTTAAGGACTTCTTCGGCAGGTACGTACCGCAACATCAACTAACAATTACTATTACCATACTACTAATCCAGTTGGCTGTCGCAGTCTCAGAAGCAGCAGCGCTGCGTCCACTTGCTCCTAGTATCTATGCATCCATACCCAGGGCTACCAGTGGGGTCAAGCCAGTGGCACGTGCCTGCACACTCCGTCTGCCGCGCGCAGCCCCGCTCGCCAACTCGAGGCAGCGTGACCGCTGAGCAGGCTGCCCACTACTGAGTGTCTCATTCAGGACTCGAACCACATGCTCTGTGCACGCCACAGGCTTTACGAGACGCGTGTCGCAATGCTTGCTTGACACCGCACAGTCCAAGAAACCTTCGACTTAAACAACAGAGCGTACGACAGCGTGTGAAGAGCAGGTTGAAGAGGGTGGCGTTTGTAATCTTGGGTGGGACGTGTTGCGGCTTCAGCCGTAGCCTGTTGTCCAAAACCAGCTTCTATGACTGTCTCATGTCTGTCAGTTGGCTGCGGCCAAGGTATGCGCGCAACGCGCACGCGCGGCCAGGAGAAAACACACGCGGTGATTATTGATGACTCATCCAGTTCCGACAATTCAGGTTGAGCAGGCCCGTCAACCAATGCACAACCCCAAACGTTGACGAGCGCAATACAGGTTACTGTCATTGTTTCATAATACGTTGTCAAAGCTGGCGAGTGGGTGGTTGAAAATGGCACCCGCATCTGCCAGCCGGACGGACGGACGTATACAGTACGCAGTACTGCATGATGAACGTCAGTGCATGGGCGTGCGCATGGCGCTGTTTGACACGGCCATCTCAGCGCAAAGCAGCCCCACTGCATCGGAACAGGGGCAAGCGGATGCAGGTGGACAAGCACGTGAGCCATGCATGCTGAGTGGAGCAAGCGGGGTAAGCAATTCTGACGCCTAGAAACAAATTTACGTGGGCTGTGTGGCCGGCACCTGCCATACGAACTAATGAATATGATGGTGCTAACAATGACGGCACGAGCGACGTATGCAATCACCGCTTACACCGCTGGCGAATCAACACAAATACTGATTGTCAGGCGGAATGCATGAACAGGCATACATGCGTCCAGGACGTGCGCAAACAGGGTTGTCTAGGCTATCGTCATGCTGGAAAGCACGTGCACTGGGACTGCAGACAATCGCAAGCACAGGGGGACGGGACTCACGATGTGACCTATGTAAGGCGTGCAAAGACGCTCAACGAGAGTTTGGACAAAGAATATGCATGCTGGCGCCGGGTCAGCCAGCGTGCACAGGTGGGGAAACCGGCATGTACAAGCTTGCACACGCATGCTGGCAGGCACGCTCACATACACTGCATGCACGTCGGCATGCTGGCAATGCTGGTACACCCAATCGCATGCATGCATCCTGCAAACGGCTGTGCTACGAGGCGGAGCAGCGAGCGTGGATATGGCAGTAGGGCCGCAAGAGCAGCCCTACGTACGAGTTAGGGCCCAGGGTGCAGGGCTCAGGGTTGAAGGGTTTAGGGTTACGGTCGCTACATGGCGCATGAGCACTGATTGCCGGATCACACACAAGTACCCAATCAACCTGCACACCCCCGGCAGCCTAGTCGTACCTGTTAGCATTCAGGTTGCATCTGTACTGCATCCATCCAGGTTTGTGCCTACTTAAGGTGCTACCTTGTCTGTTCTGCACTGAGTCAAACACTTCAGT
>BDDA01001045.1:12676-26843 GCA_001662385.1 Chlamydomonas asymmetrica | reverse complement strand
CATGCACAGACACATCATCATCCCCCCCCCCCTGCCCCCCACCACCACAGCTAGTGCCGTACTCCACCACCCCCACGCACCCCTCGTCCTTGATCTTCTTCTCATGCCGCAGGATGGCCTCGCGCGGGTCCATCTGCGTGGCGGCGGGGTTGAGCTTGCCGCGCTGCAGCAGGGCACACACACGTGACCGCATGCAGGCAGGGGTTGAAGGGAGGTCAGGGCATGTCGGATCAATGCGATCTGTCATGGCCCTCACAAGTAGCGCTCAGCTACTCTGTAAGGGGTACTACATCATGCCAGGTAGTCAGCGGATCGTGGAATGTACTTGTGTACTGACGCAGGGATCAGGCTGAGGTCTACATTGAGGTCAGCCAGCGAGGATCGCGACGCATGCGTAATTGCGTGGCCGGGTATGATGGCACCATTGCGTGAGGAGGATGGGTTGCGAGGTACACAACAGGCGCCACCCCACCGCATCACGTCACGCTGAGCCCCACATGTCAGCTTCAGCGCGGCAAAGCGCACATGTGCCAGAGTCAACAATGTGGGGGAGGGAAGGACTGGAAGGACTGGGGGAGCCCCCAATGGCCAGTGGTGTGCGGCGTAGGGGGGACGTGAACCCCCGCAGCCTGCCATGCCCCACGCAACCCCCACGCCCACCCCCACAACGTCAAACACCTGACAACACCCTACCTAATCATCTGTACGCATACCGGTGTGCATACTGCCTGGTTCTACGGCACCCTTAACACGCAGACACGCCCTTACCTGCGCCAGGAGGTGCTGTGTGAGGAGGGTGCCGCCAGTGGCGCCCAGCGTGCCTGCCTTGCCCCTGCCCAGCGCGGCGCCCGGCTCTGGCTTCCGGGTCTTGGAGGGGTCCTTGAGGTCCAGCGCGCGCTGGCGCTTGCGCCCCGGCTGCTCCCTGGAGCAATAAGAGGGCCGTGACGGGGCGGGGCGGCCAGGGGGAAAAGAGATCGCGACAAGGCAATTGGGACACGCACAGAGCGTGCCCAGTAGCTAGACACGCATGCAAACACTGCGCCCTGCCACGCCGACCGCAAGTCATAGCATGGCAGCGTGCGATACCTTTTGGGCGCGCTGCCGGTGCGTTGCGCTACATGCACAGCTCCTGGACACCCCCAGCTGCTGTCAGGCGTGCCCGTCCCTGACAGACGTTCCCGCATGCCACATGCACGCCCTGTTACGTGCGACAACCACTGCCCGTAGGTCCTTCACCCCGGGCACCTTAGCGCCCGCGCACACAACCGCAAAAGGACTGCTGCTCCGACCGCGCTTCCCTCTATTGCATCAGAGCCACGGTGCACCACTCAATCGTACGTTACTCCGCTTATACAATGACTGCAGCTCTGACAGCATGCCTCCACAGCGACCGCACGCACCTGAACATGGGCAGCGCGTGTGGCGCGTGGATGACCAGCTTGGGTTGGAAGTCCAGGGGGTCTGGCTTACGCGGCTGGCGCCCCACCGCCCCCATCACACCCTTGAGGCTGAACTCCGGGTCGTACAGCACATGCGTGGACCCGGCCTTGCGGTTGCCTGCAGGTGTCGCCAGTCAGCCAAGGGCACTCATGGGGAGTCACTGATGAGGAGTTAGGATGCATGACTGGCGGTGCGACGCAATGATCGCATGCAGAGTCCCAATGACGCCATTCGCTGAATGGGCGGCTCTGTTACGACACCGAGTTGCTACATGTGTGTGTTGTTGGGCTGCATTACAACGGGGATGCAACGATCATGCATGTGTGGCAGCAGGAGTCAGCGTACGCGTGCCCAGCCCGGCAGCACGGTCCCAGCGCAGGTGCTTCAGAGACAGCGGGCACGAACGACAGGGCCATGAGCAGTGCATGCCACAACCAAGTGAAGGTCCTCCCAGGGTACTGTGTGAGACATATCAGCGCATGCCGCGTGTATGGGTGCTTGGAAGGCCTGCCACGCCCTGCCGGAGATGCACGCAAATCACCCGGGCTTGAATGCATTGTGCAGCAGCAGCAGTAGTTGACAGAAATTGGTTGGGCACAATGGGCACAATGGAGTCAACCCGCCAATTCCAGACCGAGCATGACAGTGTCTCACCTACGCCAACGAAGATCTGGTTGATCTTCGGATGCCACACCAATGCCGTGACCGCGCCTGGCATGCCGACCTGTTGGCATATGAAGGATCGAAACTCAAAAATCCAACAGATGCGCGAATGTGTGTGTGTGCGCATGCATAGTGTGTGTGTGTTCAAGTGAATTTACTTCCCGTTGGGCCATGCAGTGTGTGTGTGTGTGTGCATGTGTTGTGTGCGTAGGCTGTTGGGAGTACACCGTTCGTTCAAGGCCGAGCCATGTGACTTGCTGCTTCGTGTGTGCTCTACGCTGTTTTTTGTGTGCTCAATGCGTGCATGCATGCTAATTGCATTTGCCCTGCACGACCGCAGCAGCGTTGCTTCACAACCTCTCCAATCCTGTGAACGATGAGCGTCACAGATGCCTGATCATGTGCGCAGACGTGTGCATGCTCACATACTCGGAGTACTGAAGGACCAGGTGTATGACCTGCCCTGACTGGCCCGCAGCAAGCATGGCAGCGGCAGCAGCGCTGTTTCACGGACCAACGCCGCCGCCTCCATTGGCCACCAGACAGCAGGCTAGGCGCAGAGTGCAAGCCAGCTGCCTTCGTTGACCCAACAGCTGCCTCTCACCTTCCGAATGACCTCGTTCTTTCCCTTGTCGATGAATACCACTGCGCCCCCGTCGTCCTGGCCCTTGTTGTTCACGCCTGCAGGGAGGGAAGCCACCACGCAGGGACAATGCAAGCGCTTGAGCCGCCGCTTCAGCCTTGGGTAAGCCAAGCACAGGCCCTGCTGGCTCCCAATGGGCTTGACATGCGTGGAGGGCCAAGCACTGTTGTGTTGTTGCAACGCCCCCGCCCCCCGCCGCTTTCTCTCTTACTCAAACCTTCCGCGCGCGCTGCGCACACTCACCTGTGACGATGAGCGACTCATCCGGTGAGAAGATGGCGCTGGTGGTGGAGTAGCCGCATGGCAGGCCGGCATACACCTTGACCGGCGTGTTGAACCTGACGATACAGCATATGGCACCATCAGCGGACTGCAAATAGCGCACAGCACCCGCGTTGGCCGACCGCAGCGCAAGCAGTAACCCGCTCGGCAGCTGTTGTTCACTGTGTGGTCTCCATACCAGGCGCCTGCATGTAGCCGCTCCACACCCACCCAGCACATCGTGCCCGCCATACACCTCTGTATTCCACGTGCACCTTCTAGCCCACAGCCCAGATGCCGCTAGCCCAAATGACGTTGTTACCCCCCTGCCCTTAGCATTGGGAGCACGCATGGTGTATGGGTCCGTACACAGGAGTTTGGCGGCAATGCATTCCATAAACTGCAACACATGACGGGAGGATGATTGCCCCGCTTCAAGGCCAGCACCATAAGCCGCAAAACCTGCAATACACACTCCCTGGCTCACTCTCGCTCTCGCTGCCTCTATGTTCTCTTGCGTCTCTGTCCCCTCGCTGCCAGCCCCTAAGCCCCTCTCAGCCCCCCCGTTGCGCCCTCCAACACCCTGCCCCTCACCTGCGCAGGTCCCACACCTTGAGCGTGTCGTCCTGCGCGCGGCTGAGCAGCGTGACGTCGTCGCGGCTGAAGCACAGCGCCGTCACGCCCGCGTCCACTTCATGCGCGCCCCGCGCCTGCACGGCGGCAGCGACGCACATGCAGCACCACACAAGCAACACCCCCACCATCCACACCACCACTTACCACAACGCCGTGTGCGGTGGGTATGCGCAGTGCCGTGAAGTTGTGTTGCACGCATGTGGAAGCTCGTTCGCGTTGATGCCACATGAAGGGCAGAGGCCAGGTTGTACTAAAATGCATTACCGGCACCGTAGTGGCTTGAATTCCAGTGGCATCGCAGAGGATGGGCTGGTACGCACTATGCGGGTGGATAACCATGCCAGACGCGCCAGCCACATTACGCACATGACAGCCTTGCACGATGCATCACAACGACTGTGAGCGCAGGGAATGCATAGCCCACATAGATAGATAGTTACAGACCCCGATTGTTGGTACTGCCCGCACAGGGCAAGTGCGAGCACAGAGAGCGCGGGCGACACGTGCAAAATGTTGGTGTCGGGGCGCGCTTGCCCCCACCCACCCGCCCCCCCACCCACCATGTGTGAGGGCTTGCTGACATACGTCCAGCCCTGGCGCTCCACCATCTGTGCGGAGGGCGGCGCCACCTGGGCTATCGCGGCAGACACGCCGAACTTGCCTGCGTGCGGGGCGCGAGCGAGGATGCATGTCGGGATTAGGGAGGGAAGCAAAAGAGATCTTGAGTGTGCGAGTGTGTGCCAGGAAGAGCGCGCGAGGGGCATGCGGTGTGATTCGGATTCCCGTCGGGCCATGCAATGTGCATATGCGTATGCGTATGGATAGAGACTGCACCTGACCTAACCGTAGGCGAGCGAGGTGCGCGTGTGCGTGAGGTTCCACAAAACAAGACCACGCGAACAAGACTACGTAGGCCGTGTGTGTATGCGCATGCGTGGGGGGTGTGTGGGGGGAGGCAGCTGCTCGTTGTCATTGGCAGATTGCATGCAGCGTCCGCGCTGTAAAACCTCCTCGGGCCGCAATCCACGCTCACAAACACACGCTGTGCATGCACTGGTGTACATTATGCATTGATGCATTCATGCGCGACTCCCCCTCACCTCCGACGGACCACAGCTGTATGGTACCGTCCATGAGCCCCGCGCCAATGAACGTGCCGGTGGCGTTGTAGGCGCAGGTCGTCACTGCCACCCGGCCTGGCTTAGACAGCGTGGGCTTGATGACCGTCTTTTGGATTATGTTGTGGGTGTCCCATACGCGCACCTGCAGGACACCGGCGGCAGCAGCAGCAGCAGCAGACACCGTGAGCAGACACACACCTAGCTCAAATCGTGGACAAGATCTCGAGGGGAAATCGTTGGCTGGCATTATGGATGCGGGCCGACAGGATTGGGCAACAAGCGCAGCGCAGGGCTCGGGATAGGTCGGCCGAACAATATGCGTCCTAGGCATGACATTGGGTGCGCAGAGGGCAACAACGATGGGCGTTGTGGGGAAGTGCTCGGCAAGCCCTCCTGACGCCTCTGCTTGTGCAGGTGCACGCGCCGGCTGCTGATACAGTGATACGCTGATATGTGCGTGCGTGTGTGACGAGGCACGCATCGAGACCATCGCACGTGCCGGCCGAGCAAAGGGTACACATGCGGAACTCCCACTGCAGCCGCGGCCTGTCCATGAGGGCGGCTTAGTCAGGCGCCTCACCGTGCCGTCGTCGCTGGAGGTCATTGCGGTGAAGCGGTCCACCGGGTGCCAGGTGCCTGAGGTGAGGCCGGAGATGTGGCCCTTGGTGTTGCGGGCGTCACGGATGTACATGTCGCCCCGTATGAACTCGCCCTTGGTCTTGCAGTCGCGGTCATACACCTTGGCCTGCAGCAAGGCAAGGCAAGGCAAGGCAAGGCAAGGCAAGGCAAGGCAAGGCAAGGAGCGGGGGCAAGGCGGTGATCACACACACGCCTTTGCATACCGGCACCAAATATTGCGCACTGGTCAGGCAGCGCGTTATGCGCATAGCACACTGCGGCGCCTCATAGTTGGAGCATGCTGGTTGCACGCTTGCGGTCGGTCGGTGTCTGTCTGTGAGTATGTGTGTGGTGGGCGGGGGTGGGGCGGTGCGCTGGGGCTTGCTGGCTGTGGCCATGAGGGCATGAAGATGCGCGTTGGTGGGTGTGCGCACGCATGCAGCATTGCATGGCTAATGCCATGGCATCCTGCAGGTACCTACGCCGGAGGGACCCCCTGGCGACCATGGGTTCATGATCAGTGGCAGCCTACGGCCGCCTCAGTAGTCAGCTCCCTGAGCGAAGCACCAGGAGGCCTGATGTACGCGCTCATGACGTGATGTGGCTTGCGACACATGGTGTGAAGTTCACATGTCATGTTCACAAATGCTCCCTGTTCCCTCACTCCTGCAATATGTGTGTGATGCCTGCATCAGGGCCGCATTCATGTGTGCGTGCATGCGTGCGCATTGGCTTGATGGCACCGATTTCCGTCTTAATTGCAGCTGGGCTCACTCACCTGTGCTGCGCCTGTGACAGCAAGGAAGGCGTCACCGCTGGGGCTCCAGCTGACGCTGAACACTGGGTGCCCGTCAAAGGGTTCAACCTCCCTGCAGTGGGCGCAGCCACCAACGGGCACCGCAACAGCACAGTCCGGCAGCAGTACCTTACCATATCAGTAGTGTCATCATGGTCACGGTGAGGAGCAGGCAGGCGATCAGGAGCAGGCCAGAGGAACAGCAGCAGCTGCAGCGAGCAACGAGGCACTACATGCAGCAGAAGCGCCTGCTGCGCCTCGCAGGGCATGCCAGGCCGCTGTGCGCCTGCATGACCGTTGCGTATGCACGTATGACGCGTCGTCAATGCAGACCGCCCGAACCAGCAGGCCCCTCCCCTCCCGTTCCCAGCATCCCTCCCCCACCCCCCACCCCCACACACATGATGTCATCTGCTGCCCCTCGCCTCGAATCCCTCACCCCTCATCCGCCCCTCATCCACCCCTCATCAGCCCCACACAAGTCAACACCTGCTCCTGCACCACCTTACTTCTTGACCCTGGACCCACCAGCCACACCCAGCCCCTGCCCCCCCCCAGCCGCACCGGAAGTTCTTGAGGTCCGCCTTCATGCCGTTCATGTCGTACATGCGCACGGTGTAGTCCAGAGAGCCACTCACCAAGCGCGACCCAGAGTGCTCCATGGCCAGGCACGTCACCGCCTTGACGTGCCCCTTCATCACAGCCTGCACCACACACGCCCCAGACAGCCACCAGCCAGCAACACACCGCAGCCAAATGCATGAGTGGGTGTGCCCAGCACGAGCTCGGTGTTCTGCTGTTGTGCTATGCTGTAGCCGTGTGCGCATGCAGCGGCACTGTTGCGTTGTGCGATGGGCAAGGTTGGACCTGACATGGCCTACCCGCCAGTCAGGGTTTCAGACTGGGTTGCATACGTCAGTGCGTGCGTGAGCGCCCCTGCCGTGCGCCCATACCCTGAGGAGCCGCGCCCAAACAGAGCACACTAGGGGCTGCAGCGGGGTTGACACGCTCAGTAGGTGCGGTAACAGGTACTGCAGCAACAGCGGCATCCACTACGGGTGGTGCCGGGTTCCCAACTGGGGCTGCGCCCACCGCTCGGAGGCGGGCTGTGGGGCAGGGGTTGGCGCAGCCACAGTTGGGAACCTAGCACCACCCGTAATGGATGTTGCTGCTGCTGCAGTACCTGTTACCGCACCTGCAGTGTCCGAGCATGCCAACCCCGCCGCAGCCCCTGCTCCACCGGTACCCGATAGCTGTGCACCCCGCCCATTAGCGGTGCCCTCCACACCATCTGTGGTAGCGGCAGTGTGCGCAGCAGCAGTGTTCGCAGCAGGGGCTGAGCGGCACCTACTCGCGCTTGTGCCTCACCTCATTCGTTATGGGCAGGTTGTATGCGTCTGGCACCTCGATGTCGTCGGCGCCACCACCGCTGTATCCACCCCCGTCACCGGACGCGTCCGCATCGTCCTCCCCGTCAGCGTCCTCGTCAGCGTCTGACGCCGACGCGCCGGATGGCAGCGAGGGCCCCACCATGTCAGCGTCGCCGTCACCATCGTCGGGCGGCGGCGGCGGCCCGACTATGCCATCGTCGTCGTCGCCGCCACCCTGGGCGTGGGATGGGGGTGGTGGCGCCGCAGAGCCCCGAGGTGGGGGCCGCGGGGGCCCATACTTGGGAGGGGCCGAGGCGGATGCTGCGGCGGCATCTGTGGCCGCTGCACTATGGGGACGCTGTGAGACCTCCGCCACAGCTGCCGCTGCGCCATCGTTGCCGCTGCTTGGCTGTGCTGCTGCTTGCTCGTCGGTGGTATCAGCGGTCGGTAACGATGTTGTAGTAGGGCGTATAGTCAACGCTGGGCGGTTGGGTGGCCTGGGTGGCCCAAACATGACCTTGCTGCTTTGCTGTTGCCCTGGTTTACCTGTTTGGCAGCGGGTGCGGAGCAAGCTCTATTTGAGCCGACAGTGAAACAGAGCTTGTGCGGGTGGTAAGACCGCAGAGTGAGTGATTGACTTACCAAAAGATATTGGCAAGTTCTGCTCACGCAGTTGGTCCGTTTCAAGATCATCGTCCGTCGGCCCCTGTCGTCAGGATGCAAGCCAGTTCCTCGTCAAAGTGGGAACAAGAAAGACAGGAACGCCAAAGCTTACAACCCGCGCTGCTACCAGGGAAATAGTTGCCAGCCCTTCGCACCTGGGCAGAGGTGCTGGGGTTTCCGTTACGTCTGCAATGAAGCAACGGAACAGGCACGCGTGCTGTGAGTTCTGCCAGCCACGGGCAACGCACAGGCTTGTAAAGCGGGTTATTTACGTTGCACAGCAAGCTTACTTTGTTTCCTCAAAGTACTGTTGGGAGCGGCTGTCTGCCTCATCCTTCTTCCGTTGCTGTTCTTTGAGCTGTGTCTGCGCGCCCAAGCAACAAGTTGTGGGTCAAGTGAAAGCAGCAAACGAGTGCAGTGCGCCCAACGCCCAAGCAACCACCTTCCCCTCTGCTGCAGGTTTGGCGATGCGCACCAGCGTCAGTGTTCCGGTGCGCTGCGTCCGCTGGGCACGCAGTGTCGCAAGCTCCTCAGCGTCGTCGTCGCTAGACATGGCTGCGCACCAGCCCTCTGGCCGCGCATAAGCTTATGGGGGAGCAGCAAGTCACGCGTGCTATTATTTATGCCTAAGGTGACGGTTCGGGGTGAAGAATTTGTCCCGCGTAACGGTCAGCTGGTCAACGTGGTTCAGACGAGCTGAAAACTTAACATGGGTGTTGCATACCCAAGCACAACTTATAGACTTAGCCCGAGCACCGGTGTACAGTGTGTACATTAGGGGGAAGGAATGCACAGCTATCATTCTCCCCACATCTCGCACCGCCAGCAATGATGCGCATGCGAGCGTGAAAACGAAGCATGATGCTTTACCACAGCGTCACCCATGTTCATGTGATGCACCCAGGTGCTTCATGCAGACCTGGCTGCCCTGTGAGACGCTCTACATGCTGAGACCGTGATGGACGGGCTGGCAGCGAGTGTGTGCTGAGCTGCTGACAAACGCGCGTGCCAAAGCATGCTGGCGAGTTTGGGCCCCTCTCAAGAGCATGTTAGCTCTTTCCCACAGCGCCTTTCAGCATGGTGTAAGGCTTTCAGCACAGGCCACCAGGGTCGCGCGGTTAGCCCTCGTGCCCGCAGCAGCCTGGCGTGCGCACAGGGCGCTACTCCTCAGTGTGCTCCGGCATTGCAGCCATTACGCGATGATGTCCCTTTGGAGGGCCTCGAATGCTGCATCATGCCTCCTGCCTCCCATGCTGCGGAGCAAGAAATCCACACTGTCACAAGTCAGAGCTGCTGTGCCCCCTCCCCCTCCCGTTCAATAACCTGCATGTCCCGCCCAGCAGCACCTGCATCAAGCTCGCACTGGCAAGCAAGCATGCACGCATGCGCTTCAGATGGTCCATTCACACCACACGCATGGATAAGGAAGGACACGCAGCACTGCAGCTCAAACCGCTGTACGGCACAGTAGGGTCGCACGTGGGGCCACCTAAGAAGTCTTGCGCGGCGTGGCGAATGAGCTGATGCGGCATGCAACAGTCCCTGCAAGGCCAGGTGCATGCTGGGTGCATGGGGCGACGGTTGGTGGAGGTACCGATAGGTGGCAGGCGGTACATTACTGTTGAGAGTGACCAAAAGCGCCCGGTGACCACAGTCGGCCACCGCATTACTTGGTACTCTATTTATCTGTATATATAGGCATGTTGGACGTTATTCATGTCTCAACAATTACGGTGCATTTGAGTGTTGAGATAGGGGGGGGGTGGGAGGGGGGAGGGGCAGCGCATGCAGCGGAGCGCTGGCGCGTGCATGCGTGACCCATTCAGATCAGCTGGGCCACAGATTCATCCTGCAACCGTGCCAGGGGGCGCCACGTAGGGTGGCGCCCTCATGAGCATCCCTCGCGTAGTTCTTGCGCCCTTTTCATTCTTCCTTCCTTCCTTTCCTTCTTGCAAACCCAACAGCGCCGCAGACATGTCATCAAACCCGACCCGACCCCCACCAAGGACGTGCCGCGAGTATCCTGCCCGCCAGCACTACGCCGGGAGACCGCAGGTGGGCAGGGCAGCGCTGCAGCACTGCACGTACAGCCCACAGCACTGGACCCTTGTGGCCGCTTTGCTGTGCACCTCTCTGGTTTCTTGAGGCTTTTGCACCACCCCTGCTCATCTCCTACACATTCGGGGAGAGCATGGGCCACTCCACCGACGCATTTCTGACGCAGAAACTGTCATTGTCCTGCTTACCTGCCGCATGCGTGGAGGTGTGCACGCAACCGCATGAACAGCAGATGCACACAGCTGCGGATGGCCGCCTCCAGCGCCCTGCAGCGAACAGGCAGGCCACCAGTGGGTGGGCTGCAAGGTAACAAGCAACGCTGAAGTGCACGTGTGCGTTCAGGTTTGTCCACAATTGTGCCTGCTCATGACTGCCACTGCTGGGGAGGAACCAGCCTGATGGAGGCCGCCTATAACACAGGCACCCTGTTTGTTGCAGCGCCTCGATAACGTGTCCTATCCACAGCTATAACTCGCCAAGATGTCGTGGCAGGGGTGAGAAAGTGCACGATGAATTCTATGGGCACATCCTCAAATTGCCGCCATACAGATCACATTCATGAACGTGTTCGAAGGGTTTCGTTATCATGGGTGCCGTCATACATGGCTGCAAACCGGGTGCAAAACCTGCAAAACCCTAAGTTGATTCATCGCAACCAGGTGCACCTTGGGGATCTCTGACTCATTTGTACTTGCATTTCCGCTCGGTTGGCCTTGCCCTTTTGGCAATTGAAGGTGTACCGCACCACTGGGCCATCTTCTTTCTGCAACACCCGAGGAGGTATTAAAGCATCACTGGTCATGTTCGGAACACTATACATGCCCCCATATCCCTGTATGCAACCTTCCGTCCCTTCTCCGTTTTCCCCGCTACCTCGTCCTCACTGCTGCACCTGCTAAGCAGTTGCCTTTGAAGGGCCGCCTTGAAACCATGGCAGCATTGCCTACAGGCTCCAGCAGGAACCACACGTTTCTGATGCAATGTTTGCTGATTTCTGCACTGGTTGCGGCACTGTGCGTCGCCGGCGCAGCTGCTCAGGACGAGCCCGTGCCCACCGGCATGCCTGTGGGTGGACCAGTCCCAATAACCAACACCAGCAACCCTGACGTGGTGCGTGTTGCCAAAGCTACTGTCAAGCTCTTGAACCAGAACATCCACCCGTGCAACTTCTTACGTGGACGCTACAAGTGTCCTCTGGCGTTCACAGCGGTCGAGTCCGGGACTACCCAGGTGCGTTGCCTCACGCTCGCTGAACCGTGGTGTAATCAAGGACTTGCGCGCTTGTATGATTTCCCCCCTGCTGCTGTTTGGCTCTCACCGCACGAGTGACTGCATTTTGCGATGGTGCAAGTGGTATGTGTGACATGGAGCACACGCATATGCTGTTGGGGCATTGAAAACCATGCACCCTCCTAATGTAAGCCAGCTCGATGAATTCGTGGCGTGCCTGGGTGCCATGGACATACACTATGCACTCAGCATGCTTGCCGCGTTGAGGCTTGACCAGTTGTGTAAAGCTTGTTGCGTTTGTGCATAACGCAGGTTGTTGCTGGACTGAAATACTCTTTGAACATGACTATCACTGATAAGTCGAAGAAGAAGTATAAGGTGTGGGTTGACGTTGTGGAGCAAAGGTAGGTGTCACCCAAGTGTGTCAAAGCCTTGCTGCACCTTCATGCGTCTGGGGGGGGAGCAGCTGCCACAGTCCGCACAAACAACACAAATTGCCCTGTGCAACAGCCGGAAGCCAAGCACTCAGCAAGTGCAGATGTGTGCCCTACGCAGATGCAGGCCCTTCGCAGATGCGTGCCCTGTGCAGTTGCCCTGCGTTTCAGCGCCACGCGCACAACTTGGCTTAAAAACTCATGTCGTTTCCTATTGTTGCGCAGCTGGAAGCCCAAGTTCGCCGAGAAGTACAACATTGTGCACTGCCGCAAGCCTTGATGTGGCCGACTGTCCTGCCTGAAGCCCAGTCCGAAACCAGAGACATCCTCCTGATGGACATGCACGCAAGGGGGCTTGCGCACGCAAGTAGCAGTCTATCGCAGTGCCTTAGCAGCAGCGAGCTCCTAGGGGTCGGATGAAGAAGAGCAAGACTGTGTATCGTTTTTGAGTCGGCAGATGCTCTTTCAGGAGGCAGCTAGCTGTTGCAACAGTTGTGCTAGAGTATGGAGTTTGGCACAGCCTGCCCTGTGCAATTGGTCCCCGCCTGGGCTTCATGCATGTACAAATTCATTAGACCCCTTCATGCCACAGGCCTCGCCTCCATTGCAGCAGAGCGGCAAGCCGCTGTCTGCCTACTGCACCCAGATGTGGCTGGTACTGCACACTGCGATTCATGCTCACTGTTTGATCCAATACATGTTTTATCCAATACACCCTGCACGAATGTGCATTACATGCTCGGAGCGACCAATGGACGCGCCTGTTTGGTGCAGCCCATGCATGCAGCTGTGCTTGTCGTCGTGCACGAAAATGCCCAGGCGCTGCACATGAGACGTGCAGGGCGTTGCTGTGGCCTACACGTTTAGACTGCCATGCATCGTTCATAAACCTTGGGCATGCGCAAGTATGTAATTGGCAGTTGGTATAATGCGGAAAGTGGTACACCGCACCAGCTGTCTGCGCTGCCCCGTGTGCCACCATCGTGAGATCCTGGCTGAGTGGAACCCTCTGCAGCGTGCACGCATCACCGCAAACACGCTTGGTGCTCCGTGTAGCAGTGCCATGGTGTCTACACAGGCGGTGACGCTGGGCCACGCTTGTCACATCCTGTCTGGCTGGTTATGCACAGGGCGCGAGACCGTCACAGCTGCTTGGAGAGAGCTGAACACGACCAGCTGCAGCCTATGAAACACCCTGTACGCCGCATGCCGAGCGACACACCGCAGCGGCAAGCGCTACGCGTGCTGCAGCCAAAGCTTGGTTCCGGTTGTTAGCGGGGCCGTCAGCCTCCAACCAGGAACATCAAGTCCATGCGGACGACCACGATGCACCTTGCGTAACCGGTCAATTGCATCGCGAGTGATCGTGCATATATCGTACTGCTCCTGGAAACGGACCAGCAAAGAGCCACGGACCACCACCGATGCATTTCCAAGCTCGGTCAAGCCTGCTGCTCTGTGGGCACCAACGCCGACGCAGGCTCTGCTGGCTAGCGTGCTCACTGCACGGTGTCCTGGCGGAAGGTGAGGTTGAGGCGCCCGGGGCGCAGGCCTGTGCGGTTGAGCAGCTCCACGGGCGCGGTGTTGCCGTAGATCTTGGGCACCGCGTGGAAGAGCATGCGCGCAGGGCCGCCAAACACCAGCGCGTCGCCTGCACATGTGTGCACACACGCGCATGTTGCACGCACAACCATTCACACGTCAGCAACGGCACGCATGTACACATTGTACACGCAGTGCAGTCAACATATGCAATGCATGCAATACACATCACACACGCAGGGCGCACATCACCGCCTGCTACTGTACCAGGAGGGGAACTACGCAGCAGCGGACACAGTACCTACACTCAGCATGTCATCACGCACACATGCGTAGCTCTGAGTGAACTACCGTACTGTGTCCGCAGCTGCGCCGATGCACCCATCAATACGCCTGGGACAAGCCATGCAGAGATTCCTGATGCTGCGCGCTGGGACGTTTGGCCGGTGTTGCCCGGCACGCATGCAAAATGCCCAAGCTTCCTGTTATCTTGCGGCTAATGCCCTGGACCCGGCCCCGGCGCCCCGGGCATTGGTCCAGCAGCCCGCCATGAGCATGCAGGGTCAGCTGCTGAGTGAAACCGTGCAGCGCTTACCTGACTCCAACACAACCGTCTTGGCGGTGTCCATGTCTCGCGTCGGCCCATACACAAACTCAGCAGCGTCACCTGACCACACGCGCACCGCCAGGCC
>BDDA01001045.1:0-11735 GCA_001662385.1 Chlamydomonas asymmetrica | reverse complement strand
GAGGTTACCAGGCAGGCGATTACCATACAACAACGACGACATCCACCAGCCGGTGATGAGGGGGGGGGGGGGCGGGGGTAACGTCAATTCTACCAACACCACAGACTGCCGGCAGCGAACCGTCATCCATTGAGGATATCCAGCACACGATGGATAAGCGGATGAAAGCGGAGCCCCCGCACATGAGTCCACATCGTATCACAGCTCATTTCCGCATGCCAGCGAATTTTGATGCAGCATGCAGACCTGCGCACAAAGCAGGCATGAGCATGGGCGATGCCGGGGCGGCGCATGCTCACCAATGGAGAAGGAGACCACTGGGATGCCCCGCTTGAGGGCTTCGTACGTTTCGTCCTTGTCCTGCACATGGATGCATGCGGCAACTGTTCATCCAACCAGTGCAATACGGTTCAGATTTTGGGAGCAAAGTCATCGTGTTACACGCCAGCCAGCCAGACCGGTCCTCCACAGCACGCTGATTGGACCTCATGTCACATGAGTCATGTGGGACAGGCTGGGGAAACGCCGCTCCCCAGTCCCCACCCACCCCCGCAGCCTATCGACCATCCTCTCCCCAGATGGGCCGATGTGCCGATGGGCCCATGCCACACCCTCATGACCCGCCATGGACAACCCCAGCACCCCACCAGCCCTCCACGGCACCACTCCTGCCTGGCCATAGCCTACCTGATGCATCCCCAGCCTTCCCGTCTTCTCGTAGAAGTTCACAAGGCACACATCCGGCCGCATGGACGGCAACCGCACCCGGGCCGGTTGCTGCTGGGACTGTGGCTTGCCGCCGCCAGCCTTGCCGGCCAGCCCCCCAGGCTTGTGCCCGCCTGCTGCTGAAGAGGAGGCGGATGATGAGGAGGAGGATGCTTGCTGCAAAGCCAGCTCGTGCTTATCTGCGTCACCTAGGCAGCGTCCGCAGAGCTGCAGCAGCCAGGAAGGGATGGGCGGCGGCGTGGCGCCGTCGTGTGCGTCCCTGCACGGAATAACCACCAGCGCAACGCAGCAGTCATGCATGGTTGCATCGCGAATCCACAATCCAGCAAGGGATTGCCAAACGCCCATGTGATTGCACAGCAATGCAAGTGTAGGGCGTGCGAACCTGGCTTGAGAGCAGCAGACATGCTGTGTGCACGCAACACTGCAGCTGTTTCCACTCGCAGTGCGCACCGTATGGTGGAGTACTTGGATGTGCGGGGCTCCCAGTGCTTGCCCAGGCACATCATGTGCAGGTTGAGCTTGGAGCCCTCCTTGTAGGAGGGAACGTAGAAGCCGCCCGGGCCCAGGCCCAGCCCGCGCAGCTCCTGCACGACCTTGACCTGCGCATGCAAAGCACAGCCATACAGGGTATGCTGTAGCACCTGGTGTGGCAGTGTGCCCCGTTATGAGTCATGACTACACTTTGAATGCCGTCCAGCCATGTGCCCAATACCCCGTACTGCATATAGCTGACCCGTACTGTGTCTACCAATCTGCAGGCATTGTGATGCCCGTGAGGTCGAGGTCAAGGCAAGGACGAGCGTACAGGCAACATGTACATAGTGGCGTAGCCTTCCTGCACACCACAGCCACACACGCCCATGTGTGGCACAAACGCGCTTTCCGCATCCCACAACAGCGCCAAGAACACACCGCATCGTACATACTATGAATACGGTAGTCTACAAGAGGCACGCCTGTATGGGCGGATGATTAGATGATCCACACCCACCTGGGTGTTCATATCAAGCCACCCCTTAAGCAGGACCATGCCGGGCGGCAGCGGCCCTGACGACACCAACTGCCGCGGTACGGTCTGGCGTGACAGCAGCAGCGAGGTGGAGGACGACGCACCCGCAGCGTACTCTGGCGGGCAGAGGTCGTACTGAGCCATGAACTCATCCTCCTGGGCCGCTAGGGCGGCGGCGCGCTGCGTCTGGTCGCTCGCGGCTGCGCGCACACACACGGGCAGTTGGCAGGCAGGCGCAGAGGCACAAAGGAAACGATGACCGAGAGCGTAAGTTTAACAAATAGCACGGCAGAAGGCACTGAGAATTGTCCCAGGTTCCCTCTTCTTGAGACTGCTACAGCAGCTTTGCTTAGACAACTTGGTGCCCACGAGGCAGGCTCAAACATACTTGCTTTCGACCTTCAGCCTGCTAGTCGCGTGAATGCAAATGCACGTGATATCCGTGCATCAGAGGCAATGAATCCAGCTGTATGGATGGTGGCTGAAAGGAAGGCTGCTGTGTCTGTTTCCGGCTCTGCGTCATCACCAATTCACCATGCATGCACACAGACCTCACGCGAGTGCCTCACCATCCAGGTCCTCCAGGAACAGCTCCGCGCCAAACTCGTCAAACTCCTCGGCCATGTTGTACTGCACGCGGCGGCTGGCGGCCGTCTTGGCGGCACGATCAGCGAGCGCTGCGGCGTCACGCGGGGCGGTGCGGCCAGCACCCTTGCCGGACCTGCAGGGAGGCGACCACGCAGACGACAAAAGATGACAGCATCGTCAAGCAAGCTGGAGGCAGAAAGCAGGCAGCGGGCGGTGAGATGTGGGTGACCTGGTGCTTGCTGCATCACAGGATGGCGTACTGGGTCGTGCTGTCCGTCACAACGCGCGACGACAGGAAACGACCAAGGTTGGCATCCGGGAGCGACTTACTTCGGGCCTGCTTGCTTGGGCTGTGGCTGAGCTCCGGATGCTTTGCCGCCACCAGTCACTGCAGCGCCACCACCTGAACCACCCAGGAGCAGCCACATGCAGTACAGGTTCAGGATAGGGATCAGGATCAGGATAATGACCTGCGCGCAAGAAAGCTCTATCATGCGCTGCTGGACGCAGGACGACATTGCGTTGAAGCCGTGAACAACTGCCCGTCTGCCCATGAATATTCAGCATCACAGTTCCCTCCACTTGAACATCGTTCTTGTGCAATCTTATGAGAAGTCTCTTGAGCTGTAGTCACTTGAGCTCATTTCCACGCTGCTGATGATCCTCACCTGCTGCGTTCTTGCTTCCGGCCGTGGCGGAGGGCGCTGCGGGCGTGAAGGTGGGCGCCTGGCTGGTCATGAGCAGCGGGTTGGCGGTCATGCGCATGCTGCGCAGCGCCTCCATCGCGCGCTCCAGCTGCTCCTGGGAGGCCTTGCCGGGCCGGTCAAACTGCATGCAGGACAGCGGTACAACAGACAGTTCACAATGCAGCGCCAGCAAAAGCCTGCCTGCCTGCCGCGAAAAGCGCTCGAGTTCAGGACACAAAATGCTCGCTCACCGCCATCGTGTTGCCGTTCCCGGCCCCTGCGCCCCCCTGCTGCCTCCCCCCGCCGTCCGTAGCGGAGAGCTCCGCGGCCGCCGCGCGAGCCGCGGCCGCCGCCTTGGCTGCGGCCGCGCGCTTCTCCTCCTCCTCCCTGGCCTCCTTCTCCGCGTCTTGGTCAAGAAGCACCTGCATGCGGCGCGAGCCACGACGAAGGCGCGCCATGACGAACCCGACACAGAACAAACCAACGCTCAACAACTTTGGTGAGTCCTAAATGACTACCGGTATTCTCAACGGCGAGGATGGGTGCATACGGTATAGGTTCCCCATCTGGGGGGGAGCATCGGCCTTTTGGCCGACCCGCTCCTGATGTAACATAACATAACATACAGTATCCAGAGACACAAACGAGTACCTGAGCCTGACCCTGTGACTGCCTGAACCTCCCTAATCCAGTCAAGCAGGTGCAATGCGGTGCCTTGAGCTTCAAGCCTGAACCCTCACCCGCCGCCCGATGATGTCGATTGTGAACGTGAGGCGCTGCTTGCGTGCCGCCTCCGCCTCCTCCTCTATCTGCCTGCGCTTACGCAACTCCTCACGCTCCTGACACAGCACGCACGGCGGCGACACCGGCACACAGGTACAGCATGTCATCAGTAAGCAGCAGAAGCCTAGCAGCAGCTGCTGCATCGACATGATGCTGACGATCAAGGACGGGATGCGCCTAATACGCATGCACAAGAGCTACACACGGCACAAGACAACGAGGTGTGACCGGCACGAGCATTCGTTACAGTCTCATGCCATGCCATCGGCGTGTTGCCGCATGCAGCATCGGTATGCAGCACGCCTGCTCAGGCCATTCATCTGCCAGTGATGCTGCGGGACTCAAGAACAGGCAAGCGCTTGGTGACAGACAGGGTCAAACCTCATCAGGCAAGGATCAGATTCTCAGTCCCACCAACCCCTTCCTTCTGATAGCTGCCCCTAACCCCGTTCTGCACAATCCCACAGACATGAATGACATGGATCACATGCTGCATCAGCATCCCCTCTCTCGCGCGCAACCGCGCACTCCCCCCAGCATCTCCCCACCTTGTCCGACAGCCACTGGTTGGTGTCAATCTCAAAGTAGTCCGATTGATCATCAATCACAGTGGTACGCTGGGCGCTGTTGCGATCGTACTCAACCAGGCGGTCCTTGAACGCGATTGCAGCCGCGGTGGCCGCATCCTGCTGGCACAGCGCAGACGAGGCCCACACCACGCACAGTATAGATCAGTTAGGGGCAGGTGCATGATGACGGGCATGATGGTGGGTTCAGTTGAAGGAGCAACGTAACAGGATCCCTACCACATTTGCAGCCTGGTAGCAGGCATGCGCATGCTTGCAACACGCCAGCATATGACGATTACGATCACTGAATCCAGGCGTGCGCATTCACGTCATCCGGTGCAATGCAGCGCAACATGAATACCGGTGCATGTGCGCACGCATGACACAGGATGCACATGTACTGGCAAGCGCGCACGCATTGGAACTTTCTAGTCTGATTTTGAAAGCAAGAACAATCTACGCGCCGCTGCTCTGTAGCCGCAGCGTAGCAAGCACCAGCCATGGTGCTAATGGTGCTAATGGCTAATGGCTGGGCAGCATCGGGGACCAACATGCCGCCTGTAGCTGCACGCGCGCACCTGTGCAGAGGCGCCTGCAGCGTTGGCGGCTGCGTTCGCCGCGGCCGCCTGCGCCTCCACCGCGGGGCGGTCCTTGTAGTTCAGAGCGACTTGCGTGCCGCAGAAGGTGCACAGGCCCTTGCGCTCTACACACGCGCAGAGGTACACAGCGGGTGCAGGCAACGCCAGCGCACACTCACAGCTACAGATGGAGGTAGAGAATGTGGCAGGGGCGATGGAGAAAGATGCACGCATGCACGCAACGGCATGTACGCGATGGAGAAAGATGCATGGCAGGTGCGATGGAGAAAGATGCACGCATGCACGCAACGGCATGTATGCATTCACGCACACCCAGGACCGAGCCCCTGGCGGCCCGGGCGCCAGTGACTGTGTTAACTTGTCGAGATGACAACCAGCAGGTTGCACGGTTTCTGACGCACATCTGGTTTGCATTTCTCCACCCACACCCATGTACACGCACATGCACACAGTCAAGTGCCACGCACCCACACAATTACACAAACCAACCCTCCGACACACTTTATGGACAGACAGACACAGTCTGATTCTGCTGGGCGCCGTGTTTGCTTTCATGCTGGCGTCAAGAGACCAAGTGCCTAGCTCTGCAAAACAGGCTGCTGCCATGCACACATACACACACGCCGCACACATGCACACATGCACTCACCCAGGAAGCGGATGATGTCATTGGCAGTGTTGCGGCAGTCGTAGATCTTGCCGCAGCCTAAGCAGTTCACAACCTGCCAATGCAGCAGTGCACGGGCGAGCAAGATCAAGCTCTCAGTTGGCAGATGGGACACACGCACACACAGAATCATTCCGGTGACAGGTGTGTAGGGGGTGGGTAATAGGGTTGCCCTGCCCACCTGGCGTGCATGATGCGTATACGTGCAGTGCTAAGAGGTTGCGGCCTGCAGCAAGGGCCTTGCACGGTTGCGCTGCGCAGGTATGCGCCTCGTGAGTTGTGATGCAACTTGGCCCATGCAGGGGCGCGCATGCCCGTGCGTGTGGTACCCCGCATGCGTGGGTCACCAAGCCAAAGCCCGCCGGCAGTTCATGGTGCGCAGCTGCGCATGAAGCCTGCTCTGCCTTGAGACGTGGGAACCGTTCAACGCTAATGCAAAGACAACCACGAGCACGCATGCATGCATGCATGCACTGCCCTGGACGCCTGGCCATCGGGGCGCCTATCGGTGGCAGCCAAGCAACATGATGACTTGTCCATCTCACTATATCTCAGCGCACCCTGAGGGGAACCTTACAAGGGCGCGTATGAACTCGCACCTGCCTCTCCAGGCCTGCTGCTGCCTCCAGAGATTGATCGTCCCGCCGAGATCCCGCAGGTCTCCCTGCGGTACACGTATGGAATGTACGGGGCACACAGACATGCGACAATGGTGCGTGGGGCGATACTGTCCCCCCAACAGGCCCTGTGGCCCAAAGGGCGCTCTTAGCAACTGCCCCCCAGCAAGCACACAGGTCACGCGCTGCCAACTGTCGGAGCCCCCATCAACGACAACAACAACAGGGGTACGAGACCATGAACCAGCATGTAGGAATGCTGCACGGACTGCATGGATAATCGGAGGCACTCACCTTGTGAATGTCACGCAAGCGGTGCTTTCCAGCTGACAAGCGGTCAGATGGGTTGGCACACTGGCGATGCATAGCACGCCCAGGCAGGGCAGCGCAGGGCGCCTGGGCCCATGCATGAGACTGACAAGCAGTGCTGAAACGGTTCGCTTCTGTGCGATGCGCCTACGCCAGTACCGTTTCATTGTGCGTAGCGTGCAACGCACAAGGCACATAGTGCTACGGCACACTTGTACCAGCCGCAATCATGGTTGTACCGGTGCGTTGCGCTGGTGCTGCCGCAGCACCCGCGGCCTCACCTGACGGTGCCTTGATCTTCCCGCCCTGCTTAAACATACCCAACACCTTCTCCGGCTGGTTCGCTTGTTGCTGCTGCCCCTGCTGCTGCCCTTGCTGCTGCCCGCTGCCGCTGGTGCTGGCGGTGCCATCCTGCAGCGATGGCGCAGCCACCGGGAAAAGCGCCACAACTCAGTACGCGCGCCGCTGGTCCACTTGACGCAACGCACACCACCCTTTGGATTTGCACTTGCGGAGTTCACCTGCCGACACCCTGTTAATGCCTTCCCCAGCCCCCACACCACGCCACATTCAGCCTGTGTGCGGGTGAGGCAGGTCCCGTAATTCCCCACTGTTCCCCGGTTTCCCCTGTCCCCGTTTCCCGTCACCACACACCCAACACATAGGTGCGATGGCAGTGGAACTGGCAGACAGACTCATAGGAGTTCCTTCAATGCAGGGCCGGCTGAGCTGAAAGGCTTGGTTGTGCAGCAAGAGCGCCCCCTCCTCGTTGCATACAACAGCGTGTGTACTCACCGTCGTGCTGTCCAGGGCTTGCAGGTCCTTCGTGGAGCCCTTGCCGCCTTTGGTGGGAGTGCTGGACCCCTTGGCGACCCCCTGCAGACCATACTTCAGCGAAGGGTCGTCCACGCCGTCTTTGGCCAGCTGCACCCAGCCAGGCTCAAACCCTGCAAGGCCACAAGGGCCGTCCAGACGGGGCAGGGCAGGGGCAATCACTGTCTCCACCCACCAGGCCTTGTCAGCTGAAGACAAAAGCACATCAAGAACGGGATTAGGGTGATGGACTTCCTAGGTACACACCTTTACTGGGGCTCTCTGCACGAGCGGCAGGCTGCGCCTGCGACGTTGAGGGGCCAGGCCTGGCGACGGCAGCGCTCCAAGGAGCAGGTTGTGCAGCAGAGCTGGCCCCGCTCTTAGGCTCTGGTGCAGCAGGTGGTAAACCTGACCCACTGGGCTGTGTGTTCGCTTGCGAGGAGGGTCTGGCCTGCGCTTGCTGCGCACGCTGCGCTGCTCCGCCAAACAGGTAGGGCGTAGCGGTGGTACGCGCCGAGGAAGCACCGCTGGCGCCGCTTCCACTCCCAGCTGCATGACCGCCACCTCCAGTCCCTGACTTTCCGATTAAGTACTTGTTCACTATTGAGACCGCCGCAGGGTCATTTCCTGTGAAGTTCTGCTTGGCGCAGCAAGCCCAGCGAGCCAAGCCAGTGGATCCCGACCAGCGGCATCAGAGTGTCAAACAATTGGAAAACATAGTTTACGCTTCGCTCTCCAAACTATGCAAACGCTATATCTTCGAGCGCAACGCCAGCTGCACAGTCTGCCCTCGAGCATCAAGCTGAGATGACCAACTCACCTCGAGCAGTTCGTCAATTTCCGACCTGGGGCTCGCAGGGTTCGCTATGACGGACACCAGGCCCTCTATGACCATGTCGTCCCAGCCCAGCGCCCTTCCGAGCTCCCCTCGCAGCCATGCGGCGTCCATCCGTCAACTGCCCTGTGTTTACCGCACCCTCCGCCTGCTCCTGCTGCTCCCTGCGCTCCTTGTAAAACTGTGCTGTCCCAGGTCCGTTGAAGCTTAACCTCCAGTGCTGTTCTTTCACTTTCGCGCACCGACCTGCTAGCACCTCAGCAAGCCCTCTGCCCGGCCAAGTGTAAACGGCGTGTTGTGTGTGTGGGCGCGCGGTAGCGGTGAACAACCCGAAGCAGCAATTAGGTAAGTGGAAACACACAGGGTGCAGTCTGATGCACCGTGTTTGTGTACGATGGCAGCATAAGTCGCTCAGAACCATGAAACATGCATTCAGCGGCTGGCTGGCAAAAAGCACAAGCATGACGCCACTGCGCATTGCGGGTGGCAGGGAACCAAAGCATGTGACCTTGCACGAATGCATGCATCCACGCCAAGAACATTCCTTCCACATGCGCACACACGCAATCCTGCAATGCGGCACCACCGCGCACCCTAAGCGGTGCGATACCAGCCCAGTAGCCGGTTAAGGGTTCAGCGCCTGGTGACTACGTACAGCTACTATAGCAGCACGCTGGCCTCCAAGTTACCTGGCTTCGTCATCGCTGCTGCCCATCAGGTGCGCCTTACTTGCAACGCATTGCATGCAGTTACCGCTGCAGACCAGTTGAAGTAACCGGGAGAGGGAGGCTTGCGCAGCATGGGATACTGGGATCTGCTTGCGTCAGCAACGCAGGTTCGACAGCAGAGGCAGGTGCGCGTGTGCCCGTGCGACAGCCTGAGGTGCCATACACAGCTGCGCGTTGCACGCGTACCACACTGTTTGGTGCTGAGCATTCTGTGCACCTGCTGTACATATACCAATGTGTGCTATGAATGGCATGCAATTGCATAAATGCTGCCTGTGCGGGCAGTCCACACGCTGAAGCATCGGCCTGGTGAGGGCTTGTGTGTGATAGCTGGGCTAGCGCTCAACTGCAGACGGCACTGGGGTGTCACCGCCCAGTGGTTGGGATAAGGTGGTGGGACCTGCTCAGTGCACTCAGTGCTTACAAGAGTGCTAGTTGTCCTGTGACCTCTCACTCTCTTCACGTATTCAGTGTGGCCCACTGTTTACCGCTCAGCCACCCAGAGTGCAGGACAAGCCCACTGTTTACTGCTCAGCCACCCACCCAGAGTGCAGGACAAGCCAGCGAGGTGCGTTGATTACATGTACGCACAGCAGTTTAAGCAGGCGCTACAGATGCAATGGAACCACAACACACCTACAGGTGCGTGCGTGTGGGCATGCGTGTGTGCGATCTCTGCTACGGATGTCTCATGGGCAGCAGGCAATGCGAGGCGAAACGTGCAAGTGATGTGTGCGCGCCAAGAACTGACGCAGGCCCGCACGCCGTCGAGCTGCAAATCGTCCAATTACAGGAGGTGGGGGCCTATAATGTTGCTAATGTATGCACGGCACGCTGAGCAGCACCGCTGCTGCACGCATGCGTGTTTGCAGTGCTCACAGCGCTGTGGTGCTGGGTGCTTCAGTGCATTAATGATGCATGAATGAAGATGTAATGGTGGGAAATGAAGAATATAAAGAGCAATGCTCAATGGAAACTGGTACTGCTACTTGCTGGATTGGAATTGGCCTTTGCATCATGGTGCACAGAATCAATGGAGCACCTAAGTGAGTAGCGGTGATCAATGGTTGATATCATGCAGAAATGGATTTGAGTTCGGCGAGTGGAGCAGGAGCTTAAGTTTGTACTTGTGCTTTCATGGCGGACCCACGTAGCATACCGAAATTAAGTCCATTGCGATGATTAAGCAGCACATGTGCGTGTGCATGCAGATGTGTGTACACGTTCGTATTCAGCGACGAGCGGTGACAACGAGTGTGGTGGCGATGCCGGACATCAGGTCGGCTGCACTGCTGCTTAGGACAGGACGCGCAGGCCCTCGTAGGCAGCCAGGTAGGAGCGGCCAGGGTAGGGGGCGCTCCTGGCGCTCGCCGCGGGCTGCTGCGCTGACGCGCCACCCTGGGGAGTCTTGCTGCTACGCTTGGCCTGCTGCCCGTGCACGGCCGCCGACGCTGCTGCATACTTTGGCATGGGGCGCTGTTCGCTGCAGCTGTGTGCAGCAGGCTTGGTGGAGGGCTTGGTGGTGTTGGCTTTCGAGGCTGAGGCCTGCACACCATCAACGCGAACGAAGAAACACAGCAAAACTAGTGTGTGGACGCCGGAAACGTTACGCAGGGAATGCTCTCCTGCTTGCAAGGTGGTAGGTAAGTGCAGACTGCACGAACGCGTTGCTGCATGTTTCGCCGCATGGCCCGCGCCACCGCTGTCACCTCGCTCACCTTGTTGGGCATCAGCGGCTCCGTGACAAGCGCTGCGGTGGAGGAGGCACAGGTCAAGAAGAAGTCCAGAATGGCCATGGTGTAACTTCGCTTGGGTAAAGACTAAAACCGGTGGAGCGAGCTGACGGTTGGTTTGTCACGCTGTTGGGTGCGGTTGTCGCAAGCACAAGCAACAAGCAACAGGTCAGCGAGAAAGACTTCAGTGCTTCAGAGTGATTATTTGTCGATAGAGAGCCGATGTTGGATACACTGTGTGGCCTGGATCACAGTATTTATGCCAATCTTCAAACAAAAGTGTGGAGGGTATGGATGGGCCACGTTCATGCTCCCTTCACGCGAGGTTCTTGGGGGTTGGGAAAATCCCGTACTGGCGCCGTTGGAATAGTGGTTGGTCGGTTGGCCTGTGTTAGGGTAGTTTTACTATGAGAACTTGCTGTGGCTGTTATGCCCTGTGCGCTGCGGGCATGACAGTGCGCTGGTGAGGCGCAGGCAAGGCGACAGAAGCGCCTATCTACACGGGGAAGGCGTGGTCACGTTGTATGCTCAAGCAGTTGAAGAAGCTGAGGTTGGCAGGAGGTATCAGCCCACCTGCCATCCTGCTCTTGGCCTACTTGTCCTCAAACCTGCTATGCATGCTCTGTTCGTGCTACCACTACTGCCACTACTGCCACTTGATATGCTGCCAGTCAGGACACGCCCTGCCTGCACTGCTGCACCCGAGCATGCGCACGCAAGGATTGCAAGCGGTGAAGGCGCTGCATACGTCCATGCCCCAGCAAATGGGATGCGTGTAGCATTGGATAGGTGGCAAGGCTGAATGTGACACTGGGAAGCAAACCCAAAGCAATGCTCCCGTATGTAGTGCATGCATAGGCCCCGTGGGATGCGTGGTGTATTGGGGCGAGCATCTGCATCCCTGCTTGAGACACGCCACCCTCTGCTGGTAGCACTGCACAGGTCGATGCCTCGTCAGTGCCTGCATGTCGGGTGTACAGGCTCGCTGTACACATCCCAGTCATCGTTCCTCCCCTCTCCCATGCTGACCGCCTACCACCTGCCACCTCAACACCCAGCTGACCACCAGC
>BDDA01001044.1:26829-37504 GCA_001662385.1 Chlamydomonas asymmetrica | reverse complement strand
CAGCATGCCAGCCCTGGTGGCTTACTCGGATCTAGAGTTCATGGTAGCCGCTCGTGACACGACATGTTGGTCTTACAAGGTGTGCCGCTTTCTTGCGGACGTTGGCATGGTGGATGAACAGTACATTGCAGCCTTGCCTGCCCCCGCACAACGCGCATTTCCCCCGGACACTGCACAGTACTTCTGGAAATTGCGCCCGGATGTGAACACCATCCTTGACAAACTGCGTGCCATTTGGACAGACCGCATTAAGCTGGCTGTCAGCGAGCGGCGGCCAATCTTTCTGCAGTGTCCGCGTCGCGTTAAACATTACCCCAAATACTGCGCATATCTGAGGTATGTGGGACTGCGTGGCCCAGGTCAGGGTCGACACCCTCACCTTTCGCTGCACCTTTCTGCACGCCAACACAAGACACTGTTACGGTTTCGCTTGGGTTGTTGGAATCACCTGAAGATGCATAACGGACGCTTTGCTCAGTCGCGTGTGCCGAGGCAGCGCCGTGTGTGCCCAAAGTGTGCACCGCACTACGCTGCCGGATCACAACCGCTTCATGATGAATTGCATGTGGCACTTGAATGTCCGTACTACTCCGAGTTACGAGCCAGGTACCAGACCGTCATTCCCAACGTCACATATGACAGCGAGCGCAATGATGGCACTGACGCGATGCAAAGAATGCTGGATCACCCCGGTGGATACACGGTTGCCTGGTACATCAATGAACTGTATCACGCCACCCTGCATGATGCTGATGTGCACTGAGCCTGTGAGGCCCACCGGCCTGCCTTGTGACTAGGCTGTTAAGCCGATTCCCTGCCTTCTGGTCCCCATCTGGGGGGAGCATGGGCCTTTTGGCCGACACGCTCCTGATGTAACATACCAATACCAATACACTTGCTCAGGTACGAACATACACTAGTGTAGCTCTTCCCATCTCTGCGATGCCCTGCAGTTTCACGCTGCTGACCTTCACGCACACCTGAGTCAGGACATGCATCTTCCCGTGCAAAAGCTGTTGCATGGGAACATGCATGTCCTGGCTCAGGTGTGTGTCAGGGTCACTAAAGCCGCAGAGCAACACAAGCAGGGCAAGGGCAAGTGGAGGCCAATTCCGGTGCGGCCATGCGTTTAGACACCGCCTGCACTCCAAGCTCACTAGTGTGCACTTGCAGTTGGCATAGTGAAGGGCTTGTTGCGGCAACAGCGTGCATGTGTTGGCGCATGAATGTGTGTCGGTGTCCAACCTTGTCAACTGTACATGCGTTTGTGCTTGGGGTCAGTCGGTGCTGTGGGCACCAAAGGCCACAACACGTATGTCGATTGTGTAGCAAGCTATGCCGCCCCCCTCCCCCCCCTGGCTGGCACGCACCTGAGCGTCACCCAGGCCTTGAGGCGGCGCGCCAGGCGCATGACGCGCTCCGGCACCAGGTAGATGGAGCCGTCGCCGCCCGCCAGCGCACCCAGCGGCAGCGCGTCGATGGCGCCGTCCAGCTCAGGCAGGCTGTACAGCACCACCGACTGAAGGCCTGCGGGGGGGGGAGGGGGCGGTCATGGTTGATACAGGGGAGGAGGGGTGGCAGTCAAGAGGACGTGAGCGTGAGTTGCATGTTGCAGGGGCTGCAGGGTTTAGGGCTCAGGGCTCACAAGCCACAAAAACGCACGTAGCAGCATGTTGTGGCTGTACAAGCACGATTGATGGTGCACAGTACTGTGCCGCTCTGTGCCGCTCTGTGCGGTTGCACATTCGACATTTCACGCCAACTCTGCAGTACGCCACCCCTACCTGCCACTCCGTCCTTGGCCCAGCTCTCCATGTCCTGGATCAGCAGCGGCGCCGCCACCACGTACGGCACGTCCTTGGACGCAAGGATGCCCTTGGCCACCTGCGCCACATAGGACATGCACACAAACGCACGCATGCACACAGCCGCATAGTGACGTACCCAAAACACACGCGTCTCAACACGCACACGTCAAGCTGTGCAGGTTACCGTACACGCTGCACGGACGGTGTCCTACACGCTAGGTGCGCTAGGTGCGCTAGGTGTGTTCTCAGTGCACGTGTTTGTGGCGTTGTGCGCCTCCTGCGCACGCGCTGACCACTGGACGGCTGTGCGCGGTGCATGCACACGTGGAGGTGCGCTGTGCCTCTGCTGCATCCGGGCACGCGCATGTGTGTGTGTGTGACGCGCAGCTCACTCACTCTGCAGGTCTGCTGCCTGAGTATGTGCGGCTAGCGGCTAGGTCAATCATGCTGTGTGTTGTGCTTGGTCGCTCACCTCCGCCTGGCGTCCTCCCTCCATCGTGCCTGCGGGCCCCCCCACCAGCGGGAAGCCAATGGTGCTCAGCAGGCAGTCCACCTGCAGGCAGCAGCAGGGACAGCAAGGAGGTGGCGGGCTGGTGAGGAACAACACCAACACGCAGCAGTGCACATGCACAGGGGGAGCAGGGGACGCAAGGTTCAAGGTCTTGGCGCGTGGAGGAGCGGTATGCTTATATGTTTTGTGGCACAGGTGTGGCGGCTTCCACGGAGGGATTGCAGGTCAAGGTGACAACAAGGCTGTAGCAGGGGCAGATGCAGCTGGGAACACTGGCGACAAATCACACACTGTGCCGCTCCAAAGCCCAGGCGTAAAGGAGCAGTAAATGGTCACGAAGTGCTTGCTTGCCTTGACTGCGTCGCGCCTGAGCGTGGGTGACACGCCGCCGGTCTCCCCGCGCGCTAGCAGCTGCTGCTCGTGCGCGCTGGTCAGCATGTCACGCACCACCTGCAGTGGCCGCCAGCAGGAGCAGCGGCAGCAGCAGCACACACACAACGCACATGTGATGGAGCTCAGCGGCGAGCTTGTCGCACGCAGTGGCGGGGGCTGCTGGCCAGCGCAGGCCTGAGGACTCAGGCGCTGCACCCGATACCGCTTTAGGGTTCATGATGACAGTCAAAAGCCGCGTCTGCCCTGTACAGGCAAACGGAGGTGAACCTGGTGAACCTGGCTTGGGGCTAGCTGGGAGGGACCACAGCAGGCTGCGCAGGAGGATGCATCGACACCTCCCACCTGTCTGGTGCACGTTCACCTGTGGAGGCGCAGCGCTGCACTACATCAATCATGTAATATGCGCTGCGGCCTGCGGGGAAGTGACGCGAAGATCAATGCTTACTCCTGCACCCAGCCCTGTACACATGACCGCATGCTGACGTGTGGGTGAGCTGCGCGCGCCGGCTGCAGGCCGCCTACAAGTTAGCACGTGGTCGTGTGGACAGGGCTGGGTGCAAGAGTAAGCGTTGATCTTCGGGTTGCTTACCTACCTGCTTACCTTCCCTGTAGCGCGTATGCCAGCGTACATCGTACCGTGCAGTTGACAATACGCAGCGCAGGTGCCAGCTGCGGGCCGCCTACACGGTACGCGCAACACAGCGCCAGCACACCCACTCACGCCGCACAACCCACCCACCGTGTGTCCCTCAACGCCGTTGATGAATACGGGCACCGGGATGAGGCCCTGCGCCTCCAGCAGGCTGACCAGCTGCGGGATGTACTGCTGCTCCGTGATCACGTGCTTGCGGTACAGCAGTACGCCCACCACCGGCGCGTCCGTACCGCGCAGCGGCCCGTGCTTGGCGTACCTGCCGTCACATCACCAGCATCGTGCGCATGATGCATAAGACGCCAAGAGACACGCACGAGCGCGTGAGAAGGCAGAGTGGCAGGGTAGCAGGATGAGCAGTCTGGGTTCGCACTCGGGGCAGAGGCATGCACATGCCGTGACACCATACTTATGGGCATGGGTGTCCCGTTTGGCCCCTTCCCTTGCACCCTCCTGGCTGGAGTGGGGCACCTTGCCCCCATTACGGGCTATTCACACCGGTCAAGACGTGCTTCAATGACCACACAGGCACACACCAACCATGCACGTAAGCACTAAGGAGCCGCATGGGCCGTGCAGGGAGGGGGCCCAGTGTATGAGGGACCAACCACATATGTCCGGATTGATGACAGACCTGGCAGCGCATTCACCAATTGCACACGAGCCAGCAGGCCAAGCGAAGGCATGTGGATGCAAATACGCAGCAGTCCCATGCAGCTCAACCCAACCATATCCACCCACCACGCAACTGCCCGTGTGTGCGCTGCTTATACTCTGCGTTATTCAATGCCCCGCCCCCACCGTCACCACACCCACCACTTCATGTACTCTGCCGGGCCCGCGAAGTAGCCCTCGTGGTCGGGGTGCAGGCAGCCCAGCGCGGGCGTCTCCACCACCGCCGGCGGCTTATACTCTGCACACACCACGCACCACGCACGCATGGATGTGCGTGCATGTATGCCGCCATGGGGCCTATGGGCAGTGCGGCTTATGTGTGTGTACGTTCAAAAACGCTGTGGCACGTATGCGTGCAGGTATGCGTGAAAACCTGATCAAAGGCCTGGCTGGACTTTATCAAGGTGACCACTTCGTTACGGAGCATATGGCCAAGCAGTAAAGGACGCCTCCAGGCGTCTTGCTCACCTGCCGTTGACAGCGTTGCGCCGCAGAACTGCACCGCCAGCCCCTCAAACAGCGCCGTCACGTTCGACAGACCGCCCTGTGTGCACCGGGGGGTGGGGGGTGGGGGGTGGGGGCACGCATGCCGGTGCGTTCAGCATTGCTCAGAGTGACTCTAGAGTCTGCAGTTCTGGATTGTGCCCGTTCGGGACCCATTACTGATCAATACAGGGTGCCGCGACACGAGGCCTGGCAGCGGCTGGTTAGCACGGTGTACACACCCTCGGTGGTGTTCGGTTGCAGCGTGCAGACCAATGCAGCAGCAGGCGCCAGACACGCAGCTGGGTGCAGGCTGGGTAACCTGTTTCCCTGCTCGCCTCCCCTCATCGCACACTCTCATAAGATTCTGGCGCCACCTGCAGTACCGTACCGCAGTACTGCCGCAGTACGCACCTGGTTCCAGTACGCGTAGCTCCTCATCCAGGCCGACAGGTCGGCGGCACGCTGGCCCGGCACCCACTGCAGCAGCTTGGGGCCCAGCTTAAGCATTGACAGGTAGCCCACCTGCCCGCACGCACGCAGCGCAACACCAGCGGTCATGTATGGCGTGTGGTGTGTGGTGTGGTTGCGGAGGGGGTAGGGAAGCAGAAGTGCGGAAGGCGCGATAGCGGTACCAACCAGGATCCGGACAAGGGGAAGTTGAGTGCGGCACATGTCTCAAATAGGTGCCTCCAACCCAACGCAACCCAATCAAGCCGCTGCAAACCACCCCAGCCCACCCCATTCCCCAAAGCCATCACAGATCCAGACCACAGATGCTCACCATCTTGTCTTCCTCCCGCCCACTGCCAAACATTGACAGCAGCTTCTTGACCGCCGGAGGAGGGCCAGACGGCTTGGCAGGACCGCTTCTGAAGGGAAAACACAGGGAATGGGGAAAGTGGAGGGGGGCAATTGAACAAACAACATTCCATAATACTGGTTATGGCTGACAGATTGCAGTTGCGCAATGGCAGACCAACATCCGATGCCTTCATGTACACACGCGCGCTGCGCACATCCGGGCCGGGACAGCCTCAACTCCCTCACCAGGACATATGCACATCAGCATTGATGGGATCATATACAGTACAGATGTCACAAGCGGAGCCCGGGATTGGAGTGTATGCATGACACAGTTATATGTCGGTACCTAGAACATTAGCTGCAGGGAGGGACATTCTAAGGTCCGCGGCCTAAGCCAGCCCCTGAGCACAATCCCCAGTCCCCAGCTGCCTTTCCCGCCCCCCTGTGCTCACCCAGCGCCTCCGCCTCCCATGGTGAATGTGCCGACCTTGTTGAGGCCCATGAGCTCCAGGGAGGACTCAAACACCAGGCGCGTGGGGATGCCGCCAACACGCTCACGCAGCCACTCAACCTGCAGGGCAGCGGGGGCGAGGAGGCGCAGGGGCAGGGGGGCATGCGAGGTGTCGGTTTGAAGAATGAGGGCCCTGCGGGTGCAGGCGTGCTGGTGATGGGGGGTAGGCCGTTAGGGGCAGCAGTGTCATCAGGTCGCCAGGGGCAGTTCTCACGGATATGCCTGCATGGTTTCACTGCAGCCGAGCGCAGGCCCACTTCCCTATCATCACTGCCACCTGCCCAACCCAGTACCCCTCCAGTACTGCCACCATCGCCACCGCTGCTGCCTGCGGGACATGAATTACGTACCCACCTGGTCAAAGTCAAAGAGCAGCGAGGCCAGCAGCACGTCAGCGCCCTTCAACGCCGCCTCCACCGCCGCGCGTCCCTCCGCAGACTGCAGGTCACGGTCGCTGAACACCTGTACCAGTGGCGGCATCAATGGCTCTGTGTCATGGCAGTGTAGAAATGGTGCTACTGCCTAGCGGGTACTGTGGGCTAGAGCAGTGACCAACGCACAAGTGCTAGGAGGATCATTCAGGATCCAGATGCCATAAACACTATGCTTCCAAACTTGCCACCCCCCCGCTTCCAGCGCCGGCTCCCCCCACTACTCACACACACATACGTGAAGTCACATAAAGCCACGCGTGCATCTCACCTTGAGCTGCACGTTGGGCAGCCTGCGCCTCAGCCGCTGCGCCGCCTGGCGGTAGAGGTCCACGTTGAACGACTCAAACCCGCTCACCAGAACCATGCGCACCGCACGCCCCGACGCGCCAGCTATAGGGGCCTCCGCATCCGGCGTGTTGCCTGCGCAGGCGTGGCGCGTACGGTAGTGAGTACACTCACAAACACTGCAGTGCTGTATGATGCGCCCTGCCCATAACCGGCTACAAGTGCTTGCTGGGTTGCGAGCATGCCAACCGGCATGCTAACCCTGAAAGAGTGAAAGGTTAGGCATGCCTGCCACCAGGGAACGAGGGCGGGTGGGCGAGCGTGTGTGTGTTGCTGTCCTCACCTGACAGGCCCGCTCCACCGCTGCGCCGCGCCGCCGCGCGCTCCGCCGCTAGCAGCACCGCGCCCACCTCCGCCACCTCGCCGGACAGCCGGCTGCGGCGCAGCACCAGCTCCGAAACCGCTGCGGCATGAACGCACCACCCAAGGCGCATGAAACCATGCATCACAGGAGCTTCTGAAGGCGTGGGCAATTTGCCTCACCTTACAGGTGGCTTGGTCATGCAGAATCAGACAATCCTGTACTGCCTGTGCATGTGGAGTGCCATGGTGCAGTGCCGAGCAAGTCGCTCTGTGGGCGCTTGCAGGAAAGCACAGGACATCCAGAGCGGTACGAGACAAGAAGCGTAGGCATGCCTTGAATAAATTGTTTTGTAGCGCTCACCTGCACGGAACGCGCTCACACCGGCGGAATCCCGCGCCTCCGCTGCTGCATTGAGAGCCGCCATCACCTGCCGCACGTGCACACACGCGGTTAGCTGCAGGCGCGTGGAGTAGTATTCATTGCGAACAGCACGCATTTACCTTCCCATCTGCCACACAGCACCATTCTCTGTGGGCGATGCTTGCGGTAGCGGTGGCACAATGCATGATATGTTAATTACGAGGGCGCAACAGCAGCAGGCCCTGGAATGCTGGGTGCGTGCGTGCGTGCGATGTGGTGCAGATCTTGCGCGCGTGCAGTGCGTGGCTCACCTTAGGTTGGCCTCTGCCCAGGCTGTTGAAGGCTGCCTCATCCACGTCGTTGACCGTGATGCGCAGCAGCGGCCCCGCCGCATCCTCCCCACCAGCTGCTGCTGCTGCAGGGGGGGCGTCACTGATGTGGGTCACGCTTGCGTCCCACACGCCCTGCGCCACGCTGATGTGGGTCACATCACCTCCAGCTGTTGCGGACTCTGGGGACAGGTCGGCGGCAGCTGCTGCTTCTGCGTCGTCAGGCTCGCCCTCGCTGGCTGTGCCGCCTGCTGCTGCGGTGTTGATGTCCTGCTGCGGTACGGTCAGCGTGAGGCCAGAGAAAGTGCTGCGGTACAAGCCATTGATGCTGACCTGCAGGGTGGCTATCTGCATGGGACAACATCCGAGCAGCATGACCAGGGTCGTGAACACGTGACATGCACCGTCCTGGGGGCGATCAATGCCACGCAAGGCGTGAGTGGTGGGTCGCACCAGCCTGCCAGCCCGCTACGCCTGCCTGCTACGCCATGTACGCATAAGGCATGTGTGTGCGTAAGCATGGGTCCATGGGTGGGGTGTGGGTGGGGTGTGCATTGCGGGCGGCATTCAGTGCAAGGGGGCCGCGAGGGCGTGCGTGCAGACTGGGCTCGTACAGGCGCACCCAATGTGAGCGTGCGCCAACGTGCACACGATGCACACACATAACGCATGTATTGCTTGCTAAACAGCACTCTCAGGGAGAGCGGTGCCTGATGTGAACGTTGTGTCCTCGTGCATTTTCGGCTTCCCCGTTGGCTGGCCGGGAGGGAGATGGGCCGAAGCCCTTATGCTTGGGCCAGGAGCCCTTACAGACAGCTCAACACAATGTGCAGTCCGGTTTTGCCTGTGCCTGAGTAGTCCACAGACGAGTGGTTTTGATGCTTTTGGTATGCCAGATGCCAGCCATGCCAGCAGGGGAACGTCGCAAAGCCAACCAGCAGGTAATGCAGCAGTGCTAACAAAAACTCTCTTTGGTGTTATAAACTGCAGCCAGTTTGCAAACGCTGCACTTGCTGAACCCACACACGCGCACGTCAGCGTCCCAGCCACTCAATTGAATCTCCACACGTGCACTGAGCACGGCAGGCCCAGGAAATGCACAACTGCGTGCCACATATGAATGTGCTTCAAAATAAGCTTTCAAAGAGGCTCTGCTTCCACCTAGGCAGGGTCCAAGCATAAGGCTTGCTATACGCACGATACGGCAACCTTCCATTAACAACCAGACTGGGCTCTAGTGCTGCTCACCTGCTGCTGAATGGTTGATAGCTTGTCCCGCAGCCGCTCCACGTCCCTTTCTGTCGTGTCCAGCTCAGCATCCGGGCTGCCAACAGGCGCGTCACGCTGCAACTCCTCCACAAAGCGCTCCGCTTCGCTGCGCAGGTCCGCCACCCGCAACAGCGGTGAACGCCTGTAGTTCAAGTGTCCGCTAATGCCTGGCATCGCATGGTGCACAGGAGAGGGAATGGGGTAGGGCACGCGACGGGCGGTTGGTGTGCGCTGCCTCGGCCAACACGGCCGCTCAGCACGCCCCATGCGTGCGAGCCTGCCCTGTCTTAAAACCAAAGTATCCATGGGCAGCCACTACCGCTATGCTCTATTTTTAACACTGGAAAGGGAATGTGCTGTCACTGATGGTTTCAGGTGTGTGGCGATGATAGTTGCGTTGGCTCTCACAGGTTCACAACAGCCCAAGTTGCTCACAAAAACAGTAAACAGTGGTGACTTTCAAGATGTTTCCGGCTGTGTTACACTGCAGCAATTTGCTCGACGACACGAGGCTCGGTGGGGCATGATCGGACCCAACCGCCAGGCCATTCAGACTTAAGGAAGCTCCTGCCTGTTGGTGTGAATCCGTCAAATTTGCATGCACCAAAGTAGTTCCTGCAAATATTTCCCTTTGATATCACAGATGTTCAGGCAATGCCCCACCAGGTACGTTCGCGCACGTTCACGCTCTCCTGGTTTCTTTCAGTGAAATGGCTCAAGGCTTGAGTCGACAGAACCCCTATAAAATTGTGCTGTGTTGCAGCATGAATTTCTATGGCAGTGTGGCCTTGCAACTGTGACTGACAATTTGCCTGGCGATGAGCACAGCACACCCATAGCACAGCACAGCGACTTGGGATGAAAGCCAGAACTTGCCTGCTGCATCCTAGGTGGGACGGCGTACATCATTTCCGCCATATGCATAATCGCATAGCTGTTCATGATTCGATGTTACTATAGGGTGCATAAACAACGCTGCAGGCACGCACACGATTTTCAAAACGCTGACGACCTGACGTGGGTCAGCATGCCAGTATGAACACTCTGCAAATTAGGATGCAGAGCAGGTCCTACAACACACATAGTTAGGCCACAGAGTAGTTCTGCGTAGTGTTGAAACGGCGGACCTCAAGCAATGGACGCGCACAGAATGACTGCACCCAACTCGATGGTATGCCTCTCAACCAGCTTGTTTTGGACAGGCCCATCAAACCTCTGCTAACGTTCCTGCTCTTGCATGTCACCTTCTGTGTGGGAGCTACACCATTTGCCAGTCTCACGTGCTTCTTGCATGCCTGCTGTTTCCCAGGATCCTCACGCGTCGCCATCGGATGAGCTAGGCTCCAGCTGTGGTCAAGTTATTGACCAGCTATTTGGGCTGTTGTCCCAGGACCTCCTTGCACCCGGTGTTTCCCAGGCGCTGCCTGATGCGCTGGAAGTGAGCGATGGTTGAGCAAGCAGACAGCTTCGAAACAGTGCACTGTTCTAGTACTCATGTAAAGCAGTCTGGGTGAAGTCTCACAAATCGCTACGAAAAAGGGATGCGTTATCCTGTTCTATGGCCCATTCCGATGGCCTCTACACCCCACGCTTTACGTACTCAATAAATGCGATGACACTTTGTTCGCAAACACCGTGATGCGCAGGCGACGCTGGCACGTGCTCCACCAGGCTTATTGACTCCTCAGGACGTCACAAACGCACTCCTGCTGCTGGCCCAGGGCATGTCTCGTGTGACCGAGGCCGCACCAGCACTGGTGGCAGCAGCGCAGCAGCGTGGCCTGGGCATGCAAG